>VWZZ01005027.1:919972-947780 GCA_013399095.1 Psophia crepitans
AAACCCCACAAACAAAAAAAAACCCGCAAACCCACCTTTTTTGCATGGCATTATGACCTAAAATGTGCAGACTTGCTGACTCCTATGCTTAATATTATAAACAAGTATGCTTTGTCAGGTCTGAAATAACTTCTGGTGTGATGGTTTAAAGCTCCCAGTATCTGTCTTGGAGCTGAGCTCATTTCCGTACAGTGTGAGAAATTCATTGTTTTTTCAGTTCCAATTTCATGAGTAAGAGGAAAATACTGCAAGGCTGCTCATGATTCTTAGTGGGAAAGCAGAAATGGTCTGTTGTGCAACGTGCATACGTGGCCTCAGGGCTTTCAGACTTTCTAGTCAATTAAAAAGTTTTAAGTTGAGCAAGTTCTGTCCTGAACAGTGACCATGCAGGATATCCCTGAATATTCAAACTGAAAAAATATCTCTCCAGATAAAGTCACATTTTAATATATTAGATAGGTATGTTTTCTATAACTTAGGGAAACATGCTGGTTATGGGTGTGATTATGAGTCACACAACTGAAAATATACTTTTCTTGCGGAGCCTGTGTTATGAGGCAGAGCCATAGGAAGAATGGGGTGCTGACATAGCAGCAGTCCTCCAGTGGTAGAACTTCTCCTCAGTCCTCTGTATAAAGGTCTTCCACCTCTCTTCCTGGACTGTATCATAAACTCACCTGAACTTTCATCTACTCACAAATTAGGAGTCTTTCGAGGCTTTTAACATTGAGGCATGGCAAGAAGCTGGCTTGAATTTTGGTGTCCTTGTTATCGTGCGAGGGAGGTATTTTTGATGTAAAAACCAGTTGTATCTCTTTATCCCCCACATGTTGCACAGCAGAGTGGGAGCCTTAAGTCTGGCAATGATGGTTGCTACTCTTCCTCCCTGTCTCAAGAAATCTTTAAGCAATGTCCTGCTGTGGTATCTGCTACTACGTTTTACAACATTGTAATGATGTGATTTTAAAAGCTTGGTGTTTCTGTTAATTGTATCACAAATGTAGCCAACAATACTGATATTTTATTTGCCACAGGTAGGCTTCAGGGTTAATTCTCCTTTGATTTAAAAAATAAAAAGTTATTATGTGATAATGCATTCAAAATGAATAAACTTGCCTGTTTAAAGTAGATGCAATGTCTGAAGATGTTATACTGATCACATTAGAAACAGCAGACTGTTTACCTGTGCTTTCTTCAGCTATACCACTGAATGGATGTTAGTTCACAGGTTTCAGAGCTGTTTTATGCAGCATGCAGACATTCTTGCGTATTTTATTCTGAATTTCTACCTGTGGAGACTATGTACAGGCACCCAACATTTCCTTCAGCTCATGGCAAAGCATTTTTTATTGTGCCTGTATCCAAAGGGAAAATTCAGTCCACTTTTTGTGTAGTTTTAAATCATCAAGATAGTTATGACTGACAAAGAATATAGCACTGGATAGGAATATGGAAGCAAGTGGGGCAACAAGCGATACTTGTTCGATGGCTTAGGTAAGATGTACAATATCTTAAAGTATATAAATGGTGAAGGAAGGAGACGGACCTCTACCTGCACCTCACAGTGAAAGTCTTAGCAGGGAATTTCTGTTACCAACAAACATAACTCCCTGCAAAGTATCCTGAAAAATCAGTGTTGCAGAAATGCCAAAAGGGTTTAAGTAGGCACTTTTCAATTGAGATGAAACAATTCAACAAATTCTTCTTCAGCTTGTAAATAGCTTGTGGATGCTTGGAGAGGTAAAATAGTAATTGAAAGTAAAGTTTTTCCTGTTATCGTGAGCTGCCATTATGAGCACATGTTGCTAACTGCAAAAACAATAAAAGAAATAACAAGAATGCAATTTTCTTTTTTCGCATTGAGAAATTTGCGTCAATGGTGTGTATGCAAAATATTGGGTTAAGGTAGAGAAAATGTATGTCATTCTTTTGTAAAATACCAGACATGCCCATGACTTATCAGTGTGAAACATTTTGTGTGTCTAGTATGATGATGTAGTAGTCGCTGAGATAGCATGCAATGTGGCAGTTACTATGGTAACAAGATGTTTTTCATTGAAGAGCTATTAAGATGGTGGCATATAAATAACATATGTACAGTGCATTGTCTTTAAGAGAGCAGTTCTTGTCCAGGGATTGTAAGCACATGCTTTTGTTCCCCTTTTCTTCTTTTTTCTTTTCCCACCTCCTTATCCAAATTCTTATATATTTTTTATGTCTTATGATCAGCCTGCCTCGTTTTTAGCACTTTGCCTCTTTGAAGCTGTAGTGCTTGCAGACCTGATATGGTGCAATGAGAGGTGACTGAATAATGTGCTGCTTGTTAAGGGCTGAAGACAAAAGGAAGTGGGTGAGACTCTCATTCCACAAGCCCTAAGTGTGACAATCAGTTAAGACTTATTTGGTTAAGAGTATGGTCTTCAAAAGTATGGAGCAGTTTGTCCCAGTGCATGCTTAAGTGCTTTATTGTGCTTAACTTTAGGCACCAAAGTAATTAATAGAATCATAGAATACCCTGAGTTGGAAGGGACCCATAAGGATCATGGAGTGCAACTCCTGGCTCCACACAGGACCAGCCCAAGCAGAGCAGATGACTGAGAGCGTTGGCCAGATGCTTCTTGAACCCAGCTGAGCTCGGGGTGGTGACCGCTTCCCTGGGGAGCCTGTTCCAGTGCCCCATCCCCCTCTCGGTGAAGAACCTCTTCCTGATCTCCAACCTAAACCTCCCCTGTCGCAGCTTCATGCCGTTCCCCCGGGATCTGTTGCTGGTCATCAGAGGGAGGAGATCAGCACCTGCCCTTTTGCGCCCCCTCGTGAGGAAGCTGTGGGCTGCCATGAGGTCTGCCCTCAGTCTCCTCTTCACCAGGCTGAACAAACCAAGGGACTTCAGCCTCTCCTCATACGTCTTCCCCTCTAGACCCTTCCCCATTTTTGTTGCCCACCTCTGGACACTCTCTAGTAGTTTTATGTCCTTTTTGTGCTGTGACACCCAAAACTGCACCCAGTACTCGGGTCCAGTGGACTCGAGTTAGGTAATACATTGGATTAAAACTAAACAAGGGTTAAAATGTTTTCCTGAGCTGGAGCTTGGCAGTTCAGATCCGTGTAAGATCAAATCACTGTATATCTGTAGAGACCAGACATTACAGAGACTCTGTTCCCACTTCTCCACCTGTTCGGAGAAGTCAGCAGGGTTAAGAAGATAGGTGATTCCACTGTAGTGCAAACAGCTGTGAAAGCATATGTCTCTTTTCCCACTGTCTTGCTGTTCAGGTGTGTAGCACAAGAGATAGGCTTTGTGTACTGAAAACTGAAGAATTTTAATTTATGTGAGAAATTTGTGAAGCTGTACAATTTACAACATTGAATGAAAATTCCCTGACTACCATGATATTCATTAACTGAAATAATTTTTACTTACTTGGGTGAGGTAGCTGGTACCGCAAAAGGGCGATTTTAGACATTTTCAATCATAGAATAATAGAATCATTAGGGTTGGAAGAGACCTCAAGGATCATCCAGTCCAACTGTCCCCCTTACCAGCTATTACCCACTAAACCATGGCCCTAAATACCACATCTAACCTTTCCTTAAACACCCCCAGGGACGGTGACTCCACCACCTCCCTGGGCAACCTGTTCCAATGCCTGACCACCCTTTCCGAGAAGAAATTTCTCCTCATCTCCAACCTGAACCTCCCCTGGCGCAGCTTGCAGTCGTTCCCCTTTGTCCTGTCAGTAGTTATCTGCGAGAAGAGGCCGATCTTCAGCTCACCACATATTGCTCACTACCCTGAAAAGGGAATGAAATCTACTGAGGGAAGAGATGCATTTTAACATTAATGCACAATTGCAAAGGAAATGCTAAAACCCCCTGTAACTGTTGAAAGTGAACTGCTGTAACAAGAATGATATCCTAATTCTTCATCAAGTCATTGCTGTATATGAGGAAGACTAGAGTAATTGATGCATATATTTGCTGAGGCTGTCACTCCATGGATTAGAAGGCCAGTTGCAGGGTTTTTTGCCATACTAAGATGTACCCTCAGGCAAGTGCCTTACACCATGGAGATCTATTGTAGTTATCCTATTTCATAAAGCCATACACTGCACCAGCTCCTTTACCATGTAACAGCTACTTTACGCTTTCTTTCCAAAAGGAAAACCAGTGAAAATCTCCTGTGAAAGTTCAGCAGAAACTGAAATGTAATACAGAGTAACAGCACAGTCCTTGAACTCAGTAATGCATGTAACCAAATACCATCCTACCGCTTCCTTCAATTCTCTTACTACCACAAGAATTCTTGTATTTACAGCTTATTGTTATTTTTTCCTTTTTTTGTCTCCTTTCCATGTCCCCATTTTCAGAGAAAAAGCCTCAGTAGCATATCTGAAGAATGAATACTTGCAGAGGCAGTCACCAATGTGTAATAGGAACGCTCACAAATCTAAACCAATTGAATCCCAAAGTTCATGTTAGCAGCATTCCACTGTCAATTATCCCAATTCACTTCGAGAACATAAATGAAAGAGCTGTGGCAGAATCTTGTGCGGGTGAACCAAGGCACCCAGGAAGACGGCAGCTGGGTTGTCTCCTCATTGTTTTTATAATGTAAGGTTATAAATGAGGAATAACTGGTTGTCTTGCAGCTGCAAAGAGGATTTAGTCACTACTAGTGAGAAGCACACAATTCCCAGAGGACAGCCCTCACTGGAGACAGCAACCTTCTGTCGTGTTTTCCTGTCCTGCATTAGAAGTTAAAGCCAAGTTGAATAATAATCAGATATGGAGTTGACGTGAAATGACTGCTCAGTTTCATTCATTCAAGGGCAGAAATGGCAATGTTTACTCCAAGGAATGATCAGTCTTGGTATTCCTGTAGGAAGTAGTTTCTATTGAAAGTTATATACTTAGCAACAGTTTTATTTCCAATTCTAAGAACAGAAGGCTGAGAAACTTCTGTGACAGCGTGTGATAAATATGGGCAAACGCTGAATTTCTGTGATGGTTCTATGTATATTCAGTCAAAACAAAGATATACATTGAAATCTCAGGCATTATTAAGCTTGTAAATTCAATAATTTAAGAGCTGGAATTCAAGGTTTGAAGGACAACCTGAACTTGATACCAGTCTTGTATCAGAATCCATGTAATCTGATAGTGTTTTTAAGAATTTTATGACTCTTTCCTAAGATTCCCCCTTTGGAAATATATGTATACACACACAAACATAAATTTAGCCCTACTAATATTGCCTTCCTGGAGTAATGAAGAAGCTAATGCTGAACAACCTTTTATTCATCTTTTCTAAGGGAGGCGGATAATTTTCATCAACCTCTGTCCCAGAAAAATCTGGATGACTGATATGTGTATAAGGTATCTCCATCCCTCCTAGATGACCAAATGTATGTCAACCTCTGTGACAGAAGAGTGAGTCAGTAGGATTCAAGTGAACTGGGTTAACTCTTGAATCTACCACAGCATTACTCTGTGATGATGGGTAATTCAGTCAGCTCCTGCCTCTCTGTCAGATGAATGGTAGGGAAAAAGAAATATTGGAGAAGCAGTCTCCCTGTGCAAAACATGCTTCAGGATGATGAGAGCAGAAATCATTAAAGACTGAAGTTACGCTGTGCTTTTCTGTAATGATATACAATAGAAAACAAAATAAAAACAAAACACTTATTTGAGTAATTAGGGGCACTTCTTCATAATCCCTTACGGAATCTAGAAATTATTAAAAAAATAATTCAAACTTATTGTTGAAAACCAAACATTTTTCTAATCACAATGTTTCACAAATGTCTTTGTAACATCTGTGCAATCAAATTCTAGTTAACCCAACCTGTAGCTGAGATCAGCAGCTACAAGATCCCAACGTACTCATTGCCACATACCATGTTTTAAAGTCAAAATAAACAAGTAATAGAAAACAGAAATAGATGTAGAAGATTCAAATAAACAAAACAACCAAAGCAAATAAGGAGCTACAAGCTGGTGATGTGTCAGGTACCTGGGGCAGTGCACGATATTCTGCAGCTGCAGTCAACTCTTGTTTCTGTACTAAGCCAGTCCTCTGCTGGGCTGCACCCAGTGCTGTGGTGGCCACTAAAGCTGATGGGACTCAGCTTACGTGCCTAAGGGGCACGTAAATGGGCCCTACCACGGGATCAGTAGTGAATTTGAAGTGCCACAAGAGCAACAGTAAAGACAGTTTAGAGGAGGTAGCAAAGTGGTGGTGCTTTGCCCACAACGGACCTTCTCTTGCATTGCTCCTTGGCTCTGTTGTGCCTGTGGTTGCTGCTTCTGCATGTGCTTTTTTTGCCTCTGCTGTGCTTTCTGTGTTGACGCTTCTTGATTCAGGCATAGTGTTTAAATGAGTAGGGGCTAGTGGAGCAGCAGTCACCCATGGGAGCTGGTTGAAGAGCAGTACTGTCCTGAGTTACATGTTTGAGAGTGTATGTATATATGACACTACAACCTGAAGCCTGATATCAGTCCTTTCTTGATTTTTGCCAGACACTCCCGCTACTATTATAATAACAAAACTACCCCAGGATTCTGCTGCTGGTTTCATATTTTTTCTCTCAGTCTTTCTCTTTCTAAAGTCACATTTGTATTGATCTTTCCAACTTATTTATAAGAATACTGTATAAATAATTTCCTTTCCTCCACAAGCTTTTTCTCATAACCAACTTCAAGAGAAAAGCTAAAAAAGAAGTATTGTATTTTCCACATAAGGGAAACCTGTCATTTATTTTGAAGTGTGCACATCATGCTTTCCATACTTCTTCAATAACTAGCATTAAAAATTTCATGTTGGAGGAGATTCTTTAGGCTCCCCAGAAAATGCATAGACATTGTAGAAGGCGTTTGTCTTTAGAGCTGACATAGTTCATGTGTGGAGAGCTTTCATTTGCCTATCATCTAAACATATGATGTCCATTTATAGTTGCACAAAGCAATGAAGAATGAAAACAATGTTTTTAATTTCTAACAGATTGGATTCAATTTCAGCACACGACTCATTTTGTGTAACAAATGTAAGGCAAGCTAGTTAAGTTGTACATGCTGAAACACCTATGCTTTACATGTCCATAGTGGCTGACGAAATGGGAAAGCTACCTTGGAAGAAGAATAAATAATTACATATTCACATACTTAAAAAATCCGCTATGTACGCTTTGGCATCCTATGAATAGGAAAGCACAAGTAAGATGTTTGAATGGAGTACAATCCTTGAACCTGATATACAAAGAAAAAAGAACTTCAGGTTACCTCTTTAGAGCAAGGCAGAAAAGGTGTTTCTCTGTGGCATGGTTTGCTTAATGGAGTAATTTAAATTTAGCTTTAGCTTCATATATTCCAGTTATTTCAGAGACTGATGAGAGAAATTTATCTTTTTATATGTTTGCTGCTGATGATTATGGAAAAAATGATATGTTGTTTATATAAATAGGTAGCATTTAACTTTATTTTCTTCAGTCCTTTTACTTCTTTGTTGCCAACAGAAATATATGATGTTCTAGGCTTTTTCTGGTCTAAATTGGACTTTTTTCTTTTAGCTGCATGCTCCTTGTAATGCAAAACAGTAGGCAGTGATCCATGCAGGCTTCCATTTATAATATTAATACAAGCCATGTTCCATGCTAATATATCTCATTAATATTAAAGCAAGAAGTGTAAGACTGGTGAGTGCTTAATCATTTGCAATTAGCACCTAACAGCTAATTCAGTAGAGGGCTTTTAGAAGGAAAAAAGTGTGTATGTGGAAGGGGGAAGAAGGGGGAGCCGCAGTTTGCTAAATGCTGGTTGATTTAACTTAAACTATTTAATACTGTGAAAACTTAGTAATTAGAAGAATTCTTGTCACCAGACAACTTTCCCTTAATTGATCATTTAAAAATAAAATAAAAGCTTATTCTCCTTAGAGAAGAGAGCAATGGCAGTGTAAACCATAAAGTCCCTTTACTAATTTAGTTGGGGATTGTAGTTACTGATAATTCAATCATTGAGGATTATCTGAAGTTTAGTCTGCTCAAGGCAGGAATCTTGTCTTTACTGAAATGCAGAGCACTGTACTCAATTTGTTGGGATGTTCATGTATGTAGAAAGTGAATCTAGTCAGCTGAAGTTTCCAAATCAGATTATTAAAAAGCTGATCTACAAAATCTAGTGAGAAAAAGAGGTTGTTGGATATTAAGTGAAGCAACTTCCTGGTATTCTTCACAAGAGTCTGCGAAGTGCTTTGTTGTATGGCCACTGCTCTGGAGTCTCAACAGCCTTAGATCCCTTCCTAATTAGGGTGTGTTTGCTTGGGAAACTTAATTTTCCCAGGTGGAGAACCACATAGTTAAGAATCAAAGTGCCTATACCTTTAGTATTGAGAAAAATTGCATCCAATAATTATCAAGTAAGTATCAATGAATTATCTCTTTGTCTTGTCTCCAATCCCAGTTGCATTTCAGGACTTCTCTGATGATACTTGTCCAGTTGTGTTACTGTTTGCTACAATTTGAGTCTTTTCTTGAAAATACGTCTTCTTTGAAAAGGGTGAATGGTGCTCAGAGCGAGGCTTTGAAAGCAGGACACTTATCTCTCTGTTCTTGGCTTGCTTTTGATTTTCTGTGCTGCTTTGTCTAAGACTTAATGCTTTCAGCTGCAAGAACCCATATGTGTAATTAGAGAAGAAGTGGTGTTGCCTCTAACTGGAGATTTGAGTGTTTGTTCTTAGGAAGTGCTTATGTTTTCCTGGATAAGGTTGCTGTATGCATATATATGTTACACTATGCTTTTATGAATTATAGTCACAAACTATTGCTACATGCTGATGTATTTAAAGAGCAAATCACATTGTTGGGGTAGAAGTAGCTTTACTGTCAACAAATTTGAGGAGAGTTAAGTATAATCTCACATATTATGAGTAATCTGAGGAGATTTACTGTGTGGATAGGAGTTAAAATGTCTTACCTCCCACCTTTCTCCTTTTTTTCTCTCGATCCCTTGTGATTGCTTGGCCTGGTACTCTCATGTTGTTCTTATATTCTGTTTCTTTCTTTTTGTCATGGCAGTTTGCATTTAGTTCCTTTTTCCAATTGCTTATGCTTCAGGACTCTCTACCAGTTTTTCTTCATGCACTGCTCCCCACAGGCACAACCTGACCTGAGAAGAAACAACCTGCTGCAGCTCATTGATTCTGGCAGGTATGAAGCAGAGGCAATATGGGAACAAACCTTACTGTGCAGAATGGAACCCATTCTCTCTCTGACTCCATTTATGCTGGCTATTTCCAAACAGTTCTTACATATTGACCAACTTTCACTCATATTGTAATGGCTGAAGAAACCTGATGACTCTCAGACATTCTATGTGCTGCTCATCAGGGAACCGGAACACTTTCAGGAGGGTCTATGCTTCCCTTTCTCTCTCTTCCAGTGTAAAGATGCTGAATAGTATTTTTCAAATACAGTGTCCCAAGCTTTTACAGTTAAAAAGTTAAATAACACTTAAAAACCCTAATGGGATGGTGAGAGGGAAGCTTACAAATAATACAGTGAAGAATATATTTCCAGATTATTACTATAAAAAGACTGGATAGCCATAAAATTATAAAGAATAGTGAAAGGCTAGAATCTGACTCATTTGGAAGCTTAAAGGAGAAGGCTCTTGTAATGGCAGCAACAATCAAACAGGTAATAGATATAAAAAATAGCAAATGGCTCTGGCAAGCGTCATGATAGCTGCAGAAAAGCATGCGCACGATTTTTGCCTCTCTCTCTGACCTTGACCAGCAAAAGTTGTCTGTCCTTGCTTGAAGAAAAGCAGGAGGGAGCAGGATAGTCAAGAAAAAAAAAAACCAGCACCGAGAAGGTGCTAGGTTAAATTAACAAAATGCTGTAATTTGCTTGTGTTGTTGTGCTTTAGAGAAAGATTGGAAAAACTGTTTAGAGGCCAAAGGAAAAAGAAAAGAAAAAGGAGAAGAGTTTTCCAAGAATGGTTTCAAGGTTTGGGAAAAGAAAGTTAAATCAGCAGCACACAAAAAGAGCAACTGTGTAGAGGGAAAAGAGCAACAAAAGATGAAACAAATACTAGAAGACCTGACTAGAAAGAAGATGAAACAAAAGAAAGCAAAGGAGAATCAAAGCAGGAGGACGTACAGAAGAAGGACACGCAAGGGGAACAGATTCAAAGGTGCTGTTGGGAATATCTCAGTAACGTGAAGAGAGGGGTGAGCATGGGCTTTTACTGGAGGGGAAAGGGAGGAAGGAAGAACAGGATGAATGAGTGTGGTGAAAAGATGCCCAGTATTAAAATTTGTCTGTGCACGTAATCTCTTTGCACCTCTGCAAACCTTTGCCTAGGGACTCTCCTGTTCCAACCTTTTTCTGTCAGCAGAGAAGGCAGTAATGACACCCAGCGCCTGGGCCACGCTGATAGGCAAGGTGAAAAAAATCTCTTTGGAAAGGAAAGGACAAACCTCTCAAAAAGAAGTCATTCACTTGTCAAATTAGTGACTTTAATGAAAGTGGATAGAGACTAATGAAAGGTTAAACCTGTAAATTGCAATCTAACAAATGGGTTTGCAGAAGACAGATCTGTTTTTATGGTAAGAAAAGAAATAATACTGACAAAATATTATTACCTTGGAAAGCCCATGACCAAGCTGTGATTCCCACAGACAGCAGCGTGCTGTCCTGCCATTCTGCTGAGCTGGGCACTCCTGCTTCTCTTGAAGGATTGACAGACAAACAGTTCTTCATTGATCACTGTACTTTGAGAGTGCTTGGATCGTTATAATGAGTCTTCAGGAATATATACTATAATGATATCTCTGGCAGAATCCAGGCAGTTCAAAATAGAATCATTAAGTCCAGTCAAAAGTCTTACGTTTACATATTGTGAAGGGTTTGGGAATTATATAGGAGGTAAACTTGCACAGTGGAGTGCTCATGACAAAATTACAACAAAATCATAAATAAAAATAAGATTGGGATTTAGGTTCTTTCATCTTTTCTATCCTGTTGTTATCTTTCTGGCATTTTTTATGGCTTTGGGTGTTGTTGGGGAGAGACAGAAAGGGGCTACTTAGTCTGAGCCTGAGAGGTGTGGGTGTGTAAATGTAAGATAGCATTGGAGCGTTACAGGATATATACCATATCTTGATTTAGCTGAACTTTTCCTTGAAACTTACTCTTCATCTCTTTTAGAGACTTCTTTCTTACGTGTCTTGTTTTTCCTCTGTTCTTCCAGGTTCCTTTCTTCCTATCTTGCGTGCTGCTTATTACAAGGACTAGTTACACCAACACTGGTCTTATCTCAAGGAGGATGTAATAAGATTCTCATTTTCAAGTTCTTTGGGACAGTGAACTTTTCTCTTACTCACTGCTGGTGAAGGGCTTTCTAAATAATTAGGAGTAATAAGAATGAAGTTATTCAGGTGAGGAAAACTGGCTTCAAGATGTTACACTCTGCTGTGTGATTATTTAATTTCACCACATACCACCAACTGCTTGCACATGATGTGCCTTCCTTAAGGTTGGCTTATGTTGCTGTTCAAAAGTTTCAAGTGAGTAAGAAACTTCCTTTCCAATCTGTAGAAGATAATGAATATTCTTTTATTCCAAATAAGATGCAGCTTTAAGTACGACATGAATATAATAAATATGTTGTGCAAGGATTATACTTCTAATTTTTCAGCAGTTAGGATATTTAGTAATTTGGTGTCACATCAGGACATTTTAATCTGAGTGTTTTATTGTGCCATACATTTAGTAGCTATCTGATACTGGAGAGAGGAAATTGCTGCAGTCCCTATTTTTCATGGTTTGTTTGAATGAATAATTAACTATCACACATGATTAATTTAAAATATTTAATAATAAAGCATTTCAGTACACCTCATGTAACATTCCGTATCACTTCCACAGCGTGCTGTGTATAAGAAATATGGTAGTAAAAAGTGGATGTAGAAGCGCACAAGTGCTGGAAGTGCAGAACACGGCAGTCGAGCCATGGAAGGCAGCGCTCTGCCCTTCTTACACCTGGCTGAGGGACTGCTAGACCAAATGGGGGAGTGGAGAAGGGAATGGGATAAGAATGGTTTCCAATAGTTGCAAAAAAAAATCTTTAAAAAGGAAGACATACAGCAATTTTAAACTGAACTAGAAAGAGTGAGGTGATTAATCAAATTTTGTGAGGAAGGAAAGATTGATCTGGTTACTTCAGGGATGTCGGATGATCCAGCGGGTTGCCAGCTGGGTGACCATGTGTAGCTTTGTTACTGACTGGGTTTATACTCTAAGTAATTTCATGTACTTGTGCCCTAGGTTTTCTGTGTGCAGAAGAAATATCAATACTTCTGAGCATTTTGAGAAGACAGGCAAAAAGCTCTAAGAATTCAGTCCATTGAGTAGCATTATCAGTCTTCAGCTGAGGGATTGCAGCTTGCAGAGTTCTGTGCATTTTAGGAAATGGGGTTTGAAGCTGGTGCCAAACACAGAACAATAATAAGAGGTGGAGTGTGGTTTACCAGACATGGACTGTCTGGTGTTCACCTCTTGTTATGATGGAATTGTCACAAAGAGAGCATCACTTCTTAAAAATAAAATCCTCTTACACGGCACCTTGAAAACAAAAAGGAGAAAGTAATTGAGAATGAAAAAGAGGACTAGGAAGTAGAAGAGAAGAAGAAAAAAAACCACCTTATTCTGCAGAAACTGCCTGAAAGGCTAATCTTTGGCATTTTCTGTGTGGTCCCTGGGAGGAGCCCAGGAGGAGCTCTTGAGCAGCATGTCAGGCCCCCCTCTCCCATGAGCTTTCAGCTGTGCAGGGACTCCCACCCCCTTTCTCAGATGTATGGTTGCAGCACCCAGGGGAAGTATCATCTCAAAACTTTTCATAAAAGCTGATATTATACCATGTCCTTCCACTAATGATGAGTACTTCCTGAAAACTTACTGATGATCAAATTCATCACAGTATTTCTGGGCAAGAAAACAGACTTTTTAAACATAATTCACATTAATATCCAAAAATCTGATGCTGTAACAGTCTGAGTCAGAAAAACTCCCACTGGTTTCTGTGTAGAACCGGGTGTTTCTCAAGAGGTGCACAGCAGCTTGCAGCAGTGAACCAAAGCTGGGCTCTATTTCAGTCTTGTTCCCTGTGTGGAATACGTCTGCTTGGCACTTGCTGCTGGTTAGTTGGTGACTTTTAAGCAGATATGGAAAAAAAACAGTTGCAGTTTTCTTTTTTTCATAATAGTTTTCTCATTTCTAGTTTTCTCTTCTTTGTATCACTGAAATTTGTTTTTAATTGGTCATCTTAAATCGAGCATTGATTTCAGTTTTCTTTTTACAAGCCAATGTTCTAGCCAATGTGATTTCTCTCAAACCCTTTCTTCCTTGTGGCTTGTAAGCAGCAAGTTAGTATATCCAAATAAACTTACTTCATTGTTTTGGCTGTAGGTTTTAAATATGCATGTTATTTTTAAATATCTTTGGCACTTTTAAGTAGGTCAACAAGAAGCATAAACAGAGTTAGCCATTGTAGAGGCATTTATCCAGTTCCATGCAGTTTGTCTTTTCTTTCCTGTTGAACTCAAATTTGAGTCTCCCTTCCCACTCAGTGCGGCCAGGACAGAGTCCAATGTTGGGACTAGTCTGTAAACGTTCTTTGGTTGATGAGAAGATTGTGCAAAATGTGAAGCTGATCCAAAGCTCATGAGGCCTTGGGGAGCCTTTCCATTTGCTTCAGGCACTGTGTGGAGGAGAGAGAATGTATCTGAGCTGTTGCTGGTAGAAAGCCTCTCAAGGACAAATAGTCCATAAAAACTGAGCTTTGCTACCAGACAGAGTGTGGCCAGAATCGCTGGGAAATATGCCGAATAAGTTCTCAGCAGCCTCTGTTAATGGAGTTTCTGTAGATTTCTGCTCATGTTTGAAAGTTTTCCTTGGTGTCTTGTAAACACAAACTATCCACCCTGAACTTCCTGTTAATGTAATAACTGTCATTTTGCCACAGAGGAACCCAGCAAGTTTGCCTGCAGTAAGATTTTGTGAGGGTCAGATATGATAGTGGGTAGGTACGAGGTCAGAAAGAAGAGGTTTTGCCATTGATATGAGCAAGAGCAAGGATGGATCCCAAATAAACCATCAGCTTTTAATGAAAATTCCACACTGGGTAAAGGTAATACACATTGTGTTGTGATTAAAGTGCAGATTTCTTCTTTTCTGGCAAGTTTTCTGTTTCTTGGCACATGCTAAGAATAACATGCACCAAGATTACAAAGTTCTGATAAGATTTGAAAAAGGACTGCAATGCCCCTTATTGCATGGAGTCCAGTTTGTTTCCCTAAGTGTTGCAAAGTCTTGATGAATCTCAAGAAAAATAAATCTAAAAGGCAAAGTACAATTTCTGTCACAGTGCTTGTCATTTTCTCATGTTATCTGTTTATACAGTGTGGAATTCTAAAAAATAAAATATATAAATATTTATGCAAATGTTGATTTATTATTCAGTAATCAATCTTTGTTGGATACATTACAGTGTAATCAGTTGTATGTTAAAAAGCATTTAATTTCATGCCTAATTAACATATTATAAATTGAGGAGAGAAAATTAAATTATTATGGACAGTTTGCAAGTGTAATACATACAGTGTTCTTCAATAATTGCATGAATATCGGGTGCAATGTGATGTGTTACTTCCACTCTCTTTTGAGCTCGCTCCATACTGATAGAGTGGAGTGAACGGGCTCCAAGGGACGTGTACTTCACTGCCCTGGAGCAGCATCAGATTCCCATTAACATCAAAGCAAACTGTGCGCAGAGGCAGAGAACAGTATATGGCCCAGAGTGTGTAAATTAGATCAGCTCCATGTAGGCATCTGGAATTTTGAAACACGTCTACCTTTTGAGGAGCAATTTCCTGTAACTTGATTATTTTGGCAAATAGCTGCATAGTTTGGGCCCAATCCTCTTCTTTGTTTAGTCAGTGGCAAAATTCCCACTGACTTCAATGAGAACGAGACAAGATGCCAAAAAAGCGCCTGTATAGCTTGTGGAGTTCGGCTATGCCTAATTTCACAGTGCTGTGAATTTTGCAAAAATTCCTGCCACAGAATACTGTTGCCTTGTTTTGTTCTGTCTTTGCACCTTACATAACAGATTTCTGCTTTCTGCAAAGGGAGTAATGATTTCTTGAGCAACTGCAGAGACAGTATGTATTGGCTCATAATATTTTCTTTGGGATCCCTGACTCCCTGGGAATTTGAAGCCAGCTGTTTGCATTACATTTACAGTGCTTAGGACCTAGGATTTCTGAATATGGTAGAAGCTTGACTTTTGTCTAATTAAGTGTACTTTGTAATGGAAAATTTGATACAATATACAGAGCTGGGGTCAAAAAAACGAAGGGCAGAATGGAACTGCTTAGTTTTATTCAGCTGAACCATGCAAATTGGCTCCCAACTGAATTGTTACTGTTAGCTGAATAACTGAGCAATCTTTGTTGTTTAGAGATAAATAATAATACATGTTACTGAATTCCACTGACAAATAAATCATTTAATGATTGAGATTATATAAACATGCACACTGGAAAAAAAACCTTGAGAAGTAAAGCTCCCTTCAGTCGATAACAGGACAGTTTTGTAAACCACTTAAAGCTGTGATAAAATCCTACTTGACTGGCCCACGAGCAGATGTGACAAGTTGAATTTATTTCCTCTCTTACCAGGAAGCTTTGCAGGAAACTCTTAACATATGGTGCTTTTCACTTCCATCTAGAGCTATAAATGTTATTGGAAAAGGATGTTCCCAGGAGCAGCAAGTTTCTGACGTTTCTGCCAAATGGACTCCAAATGATCCTTCTGTGGTTCTGAATTCCCCGAGTTCTTAGGAGCTGGCAGCCAAGAATCTCTGATCTAAACACAACTCACTAATTTAATTATTTTATTATAGATCTGTGGAAGGTTCTTGCAGACCAGTGACTTTGCATCTGTATTGGATCTAGCTAGGCAGGAAGCACAAGTTAGAAGAATATAAATATTTTGTTTCTTAAATGCTTTTTGCTTGAAAACTTGGAAACCATTTCACACACAAATCAGTCACACAAGTGTGAATGCAGAGGAACGAGAAATAGAGATAAAAGTAACATCAACTTTTACTTATTTTATACTTTGGATGTCTGTATTTCCTAAAGAGACCGAGTAGCTGGTGTCCAGTAGGTAGGAGTAGTAATGAAAATCACAACGTAACATTGTACAGCTGCAGCTGAGCTCTCCCCCTGCCCCCTCCCCAAAAAGGTAAATTAAGCGCTTGTATGGAGAGTAAGTAATTTAATCCCTTGTATCTGGTTTATAATAGCACAAGAAGTTCAGAAGGAGCACCAAAGTATATGTTTTTGATTAATGTAGTTCCAGAATATTTCACTTTAAGAAACTAAATTGCTAATTCTTGCATCTTTTCTTTTGGAAGATTAGCTACTGGCTACAAAGCAGCATTTGTTCTAAGATTATGAACTTGCATTGCGGGAGAGTTTAACTTGTAGGTTTACTTGGACGATTGAAAGAGAAGGGCGCGGGTCATGTTTCAGGCGGGACCTGCTTTGGAAAGGCATCAAAAAGAGGAGGAACATGAGCTGGATCTGGTAACTCAGGAAACCACGAACAAATGCCCCACCATTACCAGAGCCTGGGCACGCCTGGCGGCAGTGTTTGGTGTGACCCTGAGCAAGTCCTCAGGCTCTGGAACAGCACCAGGGGATTTTTTTGTCAGTCAGCTCAGCTGCAAATAAAAATTTAGGCAAGAGGCTGATGCTGACAGGAAGGTTTGAATTCCTTGGACGTGGGCAGTTTGCCATGAAAGAGAAAGGATAAAGGTATGTCTGTCTGACACTGATACAGTGTTTGATGAAAAAAAAGGATATTGACTTAAAAGTCATCCTTGGCTTGGGTGTGACAGTGTGATTTAGCTTTTTTCTTTTCCCCTCTATAATGGGGGTTTGTACTAGATGAGCTGGGAAGGGGAGATGACATCCAGAGGATTACACTGTGATGCTGTTATCCATAAACTTATGTTTATGTGTCGGGGGAAAAGAGAGGAGGTCTAACTGCCAAAGACCTTTTTCTGAGAACTGCATAGAAGTCCTTGCATGAAAGGAAATGGTGATTTATCTGATTTCACAAGACTTTGGACAGGTCCAAGGATTGGGAGAATACACTGGAAGAATATTCCTTGTCTGTGAAGGATGGAAAGCAAAAATGGCAATGAGCAGTGTTGCTGAAATTTCTGCTGGTGATCTATATAGACCAGGAAGAGTTGGAACTGCTGAAAGGCAGCAGACAAAATGGGAGTGGGGGTGGGGTGGCAAACAGGGGTGATAAATACATTGAAATCAGGAATAAAAAGCTGAATGTGGCTGGTTAGAACAATATTTAAAAAGAAAAAGTACAAGGCATCACAATGAGAAAGAGGAATTTTACCCACATGCACACTGGAAAAACCAGTATATTCAGTTGTTGCTTCAAGAGAAGAGCTGTCTTAAGAGGGAAAAATTGGGTGAGAAGTGAAGACTGGATAAAAGTGATAAAAAAAATCAGTTACGCTCTTACTGTGTTTCTTTTTCTCCTCCTTGAAGGTGCCAACCTGTTAAGCAGCGATGGAAAAATGCAGAAAAACATCTACCTGTACAGGCTTAGATTCTGACAGGGCATTACTAATGCAACTGTAGTGTTTTAGTTGGCCCTTCTAATTTGGCAAAGATTGCCATTGATTATGTTAATTGGTAGTGAATATTCTGTAAGCAAATTATGATGTCCCCCTCTGGGCTGCCTGAGCTGCAGAGGGAGAACCCAGGCTGTGCTCACGCACACTCTGAGCCCAGCTTTCAGGATCGAGTGGGAAAAAAGTAGATCACAGCACCTGCTTAGTGTTGTGTCCCCCGACACCATGCAGCAGCGTGAGAGAGTTCTTACCTCTCCACCGTTTGCTGATGCGTAACCGACTCCAGTTCAGCCCTCACTTTCCAGTTCAGATTCCCACATTGTTGTTAGCCTATGTGTATTATGGCCATAATAGCCGATCGCTATATATCACACTAATTTATACCTTATATGCCTGGTGTCAGCCTTATGTACAGAGGTATCAACAGTCTTTGATACTTTCTGAACTAAAGATTATTTTGGCAATTAACTGATGCTGTTAGACATCTACTATCATGTTTTACAGCTTCAAAACGTATGACATAATAATATTCCTTAACATTTTAACTGTCCTAAATATCTGTAGCACTTAGTTGAGACTCACTGAGTTAAATAAAAACCATCTCAAGAGAAAACAACTATTTAGTAAAATTTTGTTTTCATTTGCATCTGTGCAACCTCACTGAATTCACTGCAGTACTTCTAAAGACACAATTTGGACAGTAATTTAGCAAATCTTCTTATGTAGTGGAGCTGCTAAACCTCAGTAAAAATATTTTAATAATCAATTGCTATTTAATTAACATGCAATTGCTGTCTTAGTAAATCTAAATTAAATCCCCATTTTAGCCACTTAATTCAAAGCGTGAATTAACATTCTCTATTGATAAGTAGTATTATAATAGGCTTTCAATCCTGAGTTGAAGAAAAAAATCAATTGAAACATTAAGTTAGATTCAGTATAAAATTATATCACATATTTCTAGCACGATGTAATTCCTTATTGCACCTTCTTTTGGTGCAGTGTATCTGTTCTTGGTCAGAACATCATGATAAGGGGACAGATTGCATTTCCCCTTCCTAGCTTTCACAAGAAGGACCACAGTACCTCTGCATTTCCTACAAAATTCCGTCACACTATAGAAAGGATGGTGTAATAGAGTGGACATATTCTTTCAGCAGAGTATGGACTTGGGGCTGCTTTGGGCAGATGTTCTGGGATAGTTCTTCCGCCTCAGCCCCCCTGCTGTGCCAGGAGAAAAGGAGATCTGGCGAAGATTGCTGAAAGGAGAAAGAGAGAAGAATGAGAAAGAATATGAGCTGTATTTAGGCAGGCAGAGAAGAAAGATGTGCGAAAGGCACAACAGTAATTACGGAGGTGAGAGACAATAGAGGATTTTTTGAGAATAAAGGGCCGTGATAAATTTGCACAGAGACGTGAGACTGGTGTATGCAGTGGGAAGGTGGAAATGCCATGTACTTTACCTCACCAATAGAGGTCACGATGTGAACTAGTCATTGACCGTAAGGAATGCATGGACCACATTTACCGTGTCCTATCCACCCCCGTGGATTTCAACCAAAGCCCGAGTAACGTTAGAGAGTCACATATTTCAGCTGTAGCCAATACTTTCTGCTAAATCTGTCTCTCATAATGATGTCTCAGCAGGACTGGGCCTCGTTCTTCTGTCACTGATCGGAGCAAATCCAATCGAAGCAAATTGGAGCCAATTGGTGTTTCCATTATGCAGTGGCAGGAGAATTGAACTCATTGTCACTAAGGATATATCAGTACTTCTTCTTAATGTCAGTTTTCAGTTTTATAACATTTTGTTAAAAGTTCCCTCAGGCTGTATTCACTATACAGATTTTCAGAGAAGGAAGACATATTTTATATTGAGAGCTCGTTTGGTTTATTGTTAGAGGATGCTTGTATTAAGAACTTAAATGGATATTACCTTCGACAAGTGAAGACGTTGATTCCTTTATTGTAGCTACTGGTTTGCAAATGGACAATTCACCCAAATTTTCATTGGGTAGCTTTATTGGGTTTTGGACCAATTTAAGCAGAACTAATATTTCTTTGCTAAGCTCAATACTTGGCAATGTAGTCATGCCTTAGATTTTATAATAGATGACTTTTTAAATATTACATACTCTGTATTAATAACAAAATTTCATGTTTTGCTATAAAGGAACTATATTTTGCCATTGGGTATGAACATGCAACTTTTGCTAATTTAAATAAAGGTTAAAAGGACAATTTCAAGTATAATAATATATTTTAGTTTGCCATTTTTTCTCTTTATTATTCTAAATGGGTCTTTAAATGCCCTAGCTAGTTTTAGTTCATAAGTTTGAAGATGTATTACTTTGCCACAGTTCTACTTTGGTTTTGGTGTTTTTTTTAATATCTGTCTTGATTGCTGTTGTTATTACTATTTCTTGCACTGTTTATTTATGATGTCATTTTAGCTTAAGGCTAGTGTGGTGTAATCATTCTGCCTTAAGCATCATTTTTCCCTACGGCATGAAGACGAACACAGCAAACAGTACAAATTACAGATTGGAAATGTTGTTGCTGACATTCTGTTTAGCAACAATAGAAATAAGCTTATGGCTCCTCTCATGGCGAGCTCTTCCAGGTGTTTTTCTCCTCTTAGACTTGCTGATGTAAATCAGGAGTAATACTATTTATTCCAGTTAAATATGGTATTTCTCAGTGAGGAGAATCCGCTAAAATCACAGTCTGCCCAGAACTTTATGGGGCTTGTGCCATACTGTTAGTCACACAGAAATATAATTGCTGGAAGTGCTCCTCGTTGCCTACAATTTTGCCACTGTTCAAGCGTATTTGGCGTGTCGCAGTGTCCTGTTGTTCCCGAGGAAGCAGGAGCCCAGCCAAGAGTGTAGAACAGGAGGGAGACAAAGCACTGTAGCTTATTGTCTTTGCAACCTTCTTTCTTGTCTGCCTTTAAAAGCTGAGACCATAAGCCATAACGCCTTTGTTATTAAAATAGAGTGGAATTTGAGCCTGTTTCGTGTGTTTACACATGAAAGGCCATCCGATCAGCTCTGTAGTTATACTCACATAATTCTCCTTGTTTCCTGCTTGCAGGAAAAGTCACTCAGCTTTCAGAAGCTGATTCTCTGTTTTCTGTGACTAGTTTCACCCTGTTTTGATTGCATTCTTTTGGAAATTGGGAGATCTGTTGCAGAGAATCAAAAATTACATTGCAGACAATATAAAATTGAGAGGAGCAGCTGATACACCAGAAGGTTGTGCTGTCATTTAGAGAGAGCCCAGCAGCCTGGAGAAATGGACAAACAGAAACCTCATGAAATTAGAAAAAAGTTAATGCAAAATCCTGCACCTGGGAAGGAATTGGTCAAATATTGGAGGAGGTTGCCAAGAGAGCTTTAGGAGTCTCCGTCCTTGAAAGTATTCAAAACTTGAATGATCATGGCCCTGAGTAACCTGCTTGGGTTGAGCCTGCTTTGAGCAGCAGGGATGGACAAGATGATGTCCAGAGGTCCCTGCCAACCTCAATGATTCTGTGAATCTCTTATCCATACCTGTGCTTACCAGATCTCAATATACATTCAGATCTTGTTTTCACAAAATATCTCAACATGACAATAAATTGCCTACAGGCAGTGCAGTCTTCAACCCTCCGTCCTACTCAGGCAAAGAGATACCCACGTACGATGGAGATGCTTAGACATTGTAAAGGTATATGTTAAATGTCAGTATGAAATTATATAGTCCTGCCAAGAGTTTTGTAGCTTTGCAGATTTTATTTTATTTTTTTAATGAGCCTTTTACCAAAATATTGCTCTACACTTACACATCTTGCTAATGTACACCAGATATCTTCACTGGAGGTACTTTTGCAAGATATCCATGTTTATTCATACATAATTTTTTGGGAACATGACCCCAGTAAATGCTTCTGCTAGATTTTGTAGTTGTTCTTACACCAGTCTGTAATTTTTATCCCCTCACCACATTGCCAGAATGACTTCACACACCAGCCTTTGTTCCACTTCTGCAGACTTAAATTTGCCATTCTCACTTCCAGCAGACCTCAGTTTACCCCAACATTAAGTTAATAAGACATCATGTATTTTTATGGAGTCTCTTTTTCTGTTTAACTCTGTGAGATTGTTTTTCTTTTCTGAGTATTTTTTTGTAAATAGCTGTGATTCTGTAGCCTTCTTGAGAACCCTTCATTTGTTAACATCTGATTCACAAAATAGAAGCTGTTTGTTAGTTTTGACCAGGCACAGAGACCGCACAGAACATCTTTTAATGTATTTAGTTGAATAAGCATAATCCTAAAAAATAGATATTTTTCCAGTGCATGTACTTGTCTTAATAAATTCAGGATTTGCTTTCCATGAGAATTTGCTGATACATCTTTTAAATTCACAAACATCCTTCCTCCCAGACTTGTTTGTTAAAATATTAAGAGGGTAATAAATACAAAGAAGTTTAAGCATACTAATTTAAAAATATGAAATCATTTTTGCAGGGACATTTCTTCGTTATTTGCTCAGTTCTCATTTGGACTCTTTACCACCAAGACGTGAGCTGGACCCCTAACTCATTTTAAATAAATTACTGAACAAATGATAATGACTTTTGGTCATTATCAGCATGGGCTAAATTCATGCTGGTTTTCATCAGATGAAAGACTGTGTCACACTATGATTCCCTTGAGCCATCCAGTCCCTCAGCTATCAGCAGCACTTTAATTTTCTCTTAGAGACAGTATAATGTGAGCACTCAGCCTGGTTCACTCAGAAAATGTGGTAATTTTTCATACTTTCAAACACAGATGTTCTACCAAGTTTCATCCAGAGAGGCTAAATCTACATTTTAAAGCAAGGACACCCTAGATGTTACTTTTGAAATAACATACAACATGGCACAAAGAAATAAATGAATATAATTGTGTAACAAAAGTTATAAATCGGACCCGGGAGACAAGAATAACAAAATAAAAGTGAAAAATTCACCTTTTAATTACAGTGGTGAAGCCTCTGAGATTGTGAAAACATTAATTTGTATAATTCTGATTTATACAGTCCTTACAGGAGACTTTGCTAAACATCTCTCTTGAATATAATCTTGCAGATGGGAAAAAGTTTGTGGTTTTTTAATTCTCAGAAATTATATGATATAATTCTAAGAAAATGCTTACTGTCATGAACACATTTTATCTGTAGAAATCAGATGCCAGATCTTTAAGGAAAAACGTTTAGCAAGAAATATTTTCTTTTAAAGGTCAATCTTAAATATTTCTATTATCTTTTTTCATTATCAGAACATAATACTTTTTATAGAATTTTATTATTATTATTGTGACACCACAAACCTTCAAAATGTACGTTCCTAGTCTTAGTCTCCAGGAAAACTTGAAAATTTCCCAAAGGTTTGTGTATAAAATTTTTGTTATATCTCTTAATATTTTTGTGGATCTGGATTCAGCAGATAAAGAAATGTCAAGCTGTTTGTATGACAGTTGTCAACAAACCCAAGCAGGGGCACGTTCCACGACCCACTTCACCATTACCTTACAACCTGTAGGGGCAAGCAGTAGCCACAGCAGTTGCAGAGAGAGAGCTGCAGATTTTTTTCCTGAAGAAACAGAGAAATTAAGTAAAACCTTAGGTGACAAACCTGAACGAAGAATATTTGGTCTACAGGTAATGAACATGCCTACCAGCTTAGGGCGTTGTGTTTAAACATCACACAGTTTACTGATTGATGTAGACAGAGACTTAATGGGGAAGTTTGGCTTTTTAAATTCGTGTTTAGTCTCCTTACTATTCTACATAATGTCACTGTTAAACTTGTCACAATTCTTCGTAGATACATCTGTGAAATGTTGCCAGCACTTAAAAAAAGATTAATCTCCCCTTCCTCTCTGTGTGAGCTTTCTTGAGAAAAACAGTTAGCATATTTGCTCTTCTTTCAAGTAGATTTTATCTTGCCCTATATAGAAATACCATGAGACGTCAACAAAGGGTATCTATATGCCGTATAACAAACACATATCAGTTTAATATTGTGCTTGTGAATATATGACACTTTAGAAGTGGTAGAACTGTGATTTCAGTTTCTCAAAAGAAAATGATTCAAGGTAGCAGGTCCTAATATATTCTTCTGTGAAGAAATACCTGAGGCAAGGATAATATACAGATTCCCACGTAAATCCTGACATCCTTAGCTCAGTGAGTTTGGTTTGCATGCTCTCCTTAGATGCTGGGAAGTGCAGAGGAAGCTAAAGGTTGATGCAACCTGGAAAATCCAGTGGGCTTCTTGTTGCAACCTTTCGTTTCTCCTGCACATCTCTCATGGCACTGTGGATGCCACCCTCGTCAGAAACAGTGTGCTTATCCCTGGCAAACCTGGTTACCAGAACAGCCCTAGATATCTAATCTAAATCAGAGATTGGCCTGCAGAGACCCCTTAACAGGACACATGATATTTAAAGCCTTACCAAGCTCAAGCAATGTAGCAGATGTAGCTAATATCTGGCAGGACATTAGGTAGGACATTCCCTTCTGTAGGGAAGCAGCTGATGCAATAAGATGCTTAACAGTGTTTTAAAGCTAGAATCCTAAGCTCCTGTGCTGCTTTGGTCCTACGAAACCCATATGGAAGCTTCTATGGGTAGGATGGGGTGGAAGAACCTTAAAATTAAGAGAAATCTAGAGGTCAGAATTACTTACGATGGGTGCCATGCCAGACAAACATGCAGAAAACATGTCAAGTTACTCTCTTACTTGCTTTGTACATAACTTTACTTTTTGT
The DNA here is from genome assembly GCA_013399095.1 of Psophia crepitans. NCBI lineage: Eukaryota > Metazoa > Chordata > Aves > Gruiformes > Psophiidae > Psophia > Psophia crepitans. Next base: position 944,501 of record VWZZ01005027.1, read on the forward strand.
ACTGAACTTTACTGAAGTCTGTCATTACAGATGAAAGCAGGTCTTACATCTTTTCAAAAATTAAGATGATGGAAAGTAAAGTATTTTATTGTTTACAGAAACTATTATTCCTAATAGTTTTTTCAGAATCCTTTAGAATACTTATTTGGCTGTGGGTAGAGGTATATAACTGAGGAAAAAATAGCAGAGCATTCAGTTAGTCAGACAAGGTATATTTATTTTTTTCATTGAACTTAAATTGGGAAGTAGAAGAGATCAAATATCTCTGGTAAGATTTTGACCCCACCAAAGTCACTGCTGTAACTTCACTGGCTTCATCTAGACAGTACCCTGTATCTAACAGAGTTGTCTATTTACCTGTGAAGCTGAGCAGACAGAAAAGTGGGCTGTTAATTAAAAAAAAAAGAAAGAGTTTTAGACCTCCGTTAAGAAAATGAAAATTGGAAATATGTTATGGATTAATCTCACTTTGTAGAACCATGATAATTTTCAGTTTTAGCTTTAGATTTTTCAATTTACTTTCAAAAATGTGAAAAAAGTAATTTTGAAATTACTTTAGTTTTTCTTTCATAGTTAAAACTATTGAGCTACCTGACTATGTACATTTAATATAGGAAGTAAGATTATCTTTTCTTTAGGATCTGTTGTAATTGTTTTTTTATTAGTATTCTTTCCTTGTCTGAAAATGTAGAAAATCCTAGCTGTTTTTTTTAAAAAGTAAACTACATTATTTAAATGCATAAATTTGCTCAAGCCTCAATGGGTTACTCTGACTTGTAAGGCTATTACTTTTCCAGTTGCAACCAATAATGATACTGCAAAGATATTCCGTTCCAGAAAATATTTAAATAAACTTTCTTCATCCAAAAATGAGATGCAGCATATTTACATTTTTATTTGATGAAGCCTGTTCCTGCTATCTTTGTTCTTAATTTGGTCTCAAAAGAATTAGTAGTAAGAGGAAAAATAGTCTGTAAATATGTATGAAATCAAATTTAGAGGGTAGGCTAAAAGGTATTGACTGCCAGCAGTGCTAAACGGCAGGAGGCAAAATTTCCTCCATAGTTTTCTTCTTGGCTGGAAACACATTGCCTTCCATCTAGATTATTTAATCCTCAAAATGCACATCAAAGCTTCTCATCGGGTGGTGTATGTCTTTATAGGCAGTTGAATGTCAAAGATTTAGCTTAAAGATTTTTGAAAAATGTAAAACATAATAGATCCCAGATAATAACACAGCAGTGAAGCTCCTGTGCTATTCCTTCCAGAAAAGTACTGGTATCACAGGTTGTAGCTAATCTTTGTGGCGAAAGGGAGAACAAATTTCCTACATGAGAATTTGTGACATCCATCCAGCAGATAGAAATAAAATGATCGAGTCATGTTGCTGGACTAATATTAGCTTGTTAACAATCCCCTTCTCTCTTTACACTTGTGGCTTGCCAGAACAATAGGCTATGAGTTATCTCACTCCTCCAGCCCAATTAGACAGTGGAAAAATGTATGCAAAATATGTATGAAGCCTTTTCCTCTTGTATATTCTTAATAGGATGCAGCCTTCAACACTGTCCCTCTCATTTAATTCAGTCTTTGGCAAGAGCTGCTTACTTGTAAGGATTGCATCAATTCTCATGAATGATTATCTCATCCTTAGAAAGTATATTAAAAACCTTTTAAACAATTTTGTTTTGTATTTCTGAGCCTGAGTTTTGCCCTGACATGAGTACATAAAATAGCCAGGCATTTGTATGGAACCCCGCCAGGAGACTCTGCAGAGATGTGGTGGCTGGAGTGTTTTGCTTTTGCGTGTTATCCCTGTCACAGTAGCAGGGCTTACCCCGCAGCAGCTGCCGAAATAGAAGGGGAAGAAATAAAGAGCAATGAGAAATAAAAACAGCCTCTTCGTTCTGCAGTGAAGATTTCCTCTTCTTTCTTTTTACATTAGACTCTCCTTCCTTTTTATTTGTTTAAATACCAGTGATATGATATTTCCTATAGATGGCTCAGCTGTGACACAGAATGAGGTAGCTGTGCTGAATACTCAGGGGTTTCATTTCACATCTGTTTAAGACAGCCTTATTTTTTAAATCCTGAGTAGTCTTGTTCCCATCTCTATCCATGACCTTCCCTTTCTTTTTTCTAGTTATCCTCTTCTTGTAGCACCTTTTTCTTTCCAGCAATCTTACCTCTAGTGGTGTAAAAGCTCACTCTCTGTTTCTGCTACCTGGAATTTCTACTTTATCACCTTTATGTCTTTTGAGAATACTTTTGCACAGTTTTTAATTTCCAGGTATGCTTTGTAACACCCAATATATTTTCATCACTGAAAATACTCATCAATTCACCATGCCCTTAGTTTCTCCATCCTTCTATTATTTTTAAGTATTACTCTCCTGCTAGCTGCCATACTCAAACACAATTCTATTTCTATTAAAGCACCAAAAAGTTTGCCTAGCTTTATATCTCATGAGAACTTGGCTGGCCTTTTGGTGGCTGTAGGGCTTTAGTGATACTTCTGAGGAAAGTTAAAACACTTCAGAAGGAGGTGTTTGACACAGGCAAACTCCCTCTCCTTTCCTTTCCCAACCTTAATTGCTTTCATAATGATATGAGGTTGGGGAACAGCCACGTAGCCCTCCCACCCCTAGGAAAGCCGCTTCTTGCCTAACTTTTGTTACTGGTTTTTAATCCTACTTCTCCATCTGAGAAATAGTAATTCAGGAGTTTAAGAGGACTTCCAAACATATTCTCACTCTGTTTTACTTCTGCATTTCTCTTCCTCTTAATTTTAACTGTGGTCTTCAGAAACATCTGTCAGTATGCTGTGTGGTATTTCAAGAATATCCAAGTATTTTCCAACTGTTAACGTCTGTTGGCTTCTTCTACTTGGCTTATGGAATTCGAACTGATCAGTTGTTAGCCTTCCTCATTTAGATTGTTCTCCTTCTCGTTTCTTTGGACTCAGTGAGTTATCCTGTTTCAGTTGACTGGAGAGGTAAGATATTGTTGATGACTAAAACAAATATAGGCAAAAACGTGCATGACTGAAATGGCAGGGTTGCAGAGGCAGCTGAGGCTCAGTGCTTGGGGCAGCCTTGGGAATCTGTGCCCAACAGGTGTAACGTTGTCAAGGTGTGTCTTTGGTAGTGCTTCTGCCTTTGCTTCTCATTTGGTAGCCAAATGAACCATCATTCGCTCTGCTTTCAGAGTACAGACTAGTCAAACATCTTCCTCAATACACAACCTATTTCAATACACAATCTATCCAACATCTTCATCA
>VWZZ01005027.1:948362-983403 GCA_013399095.1 Psophia crepitans
TTCACCGTGAGGGTGACAGAGCACTGGAACAGGCTGCCCAGAGAGGTTGTGGAGTCTCCTTCTCTGGAGACATTCAAAACGCAACTGGACACGTTCCTGAGTGACGTGCTCTAGGTGGCCCTGCCTTGGCAGGGGGGGTTGGACTAGATGATCTTTCGAGGTCCCTTCCAACCTTGTGAGTCTGTGATTCTGTGAACCTTTGACTTAAATGTGAGAGATACTCATTAAAGTCAAATAATGATTTAGTAAAATATGTGGCCTTTCACTTCTAATTGAAAACCGATCTTTTGGGATGCAAAGAAGCCACAAGTTCTGTTTAACTCACTGGCTGATTTAAGGTCTCATTTTGTCTTAAGAGGTGCTCAGCGCTACTCTGGGTGAGCCTGTAATGGGGATAGGACTTTACCGTCAAGCCAGTGCAGCAAGTATATAAAATCAACAGCAGTGTCCAATGAACTCAACACTCATGAAATAGTAATTCGTCTTGCAAGTAAGCCTACTCTAATTATTTACAATAAAAGAAAGATGTGACATCAAAGAAAAGCATCGCAGAAGGCATTATGTGATTAACTAAAGATGTACTTGCATTCCATCCAAGCAATGGGGAATGTGCATTTATTACCTTGAAGCATTACTTTTCCTTTTTTTCCCCCCAATATTTTCTTAAGTATTTTTAGTGGTTTCAATATCTTTTTTTATTTATTGCTTATTTGACTTAAAACCCCTATGCTACCATCAGTTGGTTTGTTGTTTGGGGGTTTTTTTTTTATGATTTTAAGAAACTCAGCAAAGTTCCAGAAAAAAGTATAACTGACTAGAAATATAACATGTAAGTTCACTTTTATTATTATTTCTGGACACTATAAAAAGATTTATAATGCTACAAACATTTGTTTGGTGATGTCAAAGTTATAATTATATTAATTATATTTTTATTAAATAATATTGTGCCTCAGTTTCTACTGTGAATACAAAACCAGTTTCATTTTAAGGACTAATATCTTGCAAATGGATGTATCTTTTAAATTCTTTAATAATTTTTAAAAAGTAGCAATCAAACAACCCACTGTTCATAGTAGTAACACACGTGTGCTCTACTGAAAACACAGTAAACAAGATGTGTAAATGAGTTGCTTATAGTAAGCATAGAGTAAGAAACTTCTTCCTACACAGCCCAGGACTTCAGAGCTCATTTTAAGTGTGTGTTTCCTGTTTCTGTACTACTATATGGTGCTTGAGTACCATATTACTACATCTAGTACCATAGATTTTAGTGAAGTTTGGAGAAAAGAAAATAGAAAAGGAATTTGGGTTTGTTTCAGGCTAAATGTTCTTAACAAGGGGAGGGGAACAGAGAGTAAGGGAGCATAGTATAAGAAAAGAGACCAACTAACAGTTACTTTGCTGAAATAACTGTCTGGAGAAAAATCTGATCTAAATCAATGGCTGCACTTGCCAAGGTTAAAACATTACTTATTTAATTAAACTTGTTTGATTGCGGAAGGCTGCACTAGCAAGTATCTGTCTACTACTCGTAACAGAAATCTTGCTTCTTACACTCACATTCTCTGTTTCTTTGGATAAGTGTGATTGTTTAGTCATATGAATGATTTGTTTAGAAAAGCCTCTTTTTATCCTGTTCACTAAGTTCTATATTACTAAATACAGAACAAATTTAGAGCCTGAAGAAGTTCATGGAAGATTTTTTTATATGAAAAATAATTACAAAATTAATATAAAAAGTATCGTATATACTTATTATAGTATAAAGCCTTAAAACACAATAGAAAGGGAGAGGGTCTTCTACTAAATGACAAATAGAGGTTGATTTCAGTGGGAAAATACAGCCCCTGAATCTTTTTTGTTGCATCCTCTGTGAACAGATTTTATAACAGTTCTGTATATTCTGAAGACAGAAACTTGATGTCAGGGCCTTGTCATCTCTGGTCAGCAGAGTAGTTTGTCAGGAGAGTTTTCAACTATAAAAGCATCAGTAACTCATCAGAATATTTGTTGAGCTTTTCTGACAAAAGAGGCAAGTGTCTGTCAAGAAAGATCTGGATTTTCCTTGACTTCCCCTAGGAACATGTAACCTAGTTCCCCTAGGCCAGTTCTCAAAACCTTCTGTGCAAAACAGAGACCGTTCCCCTAGACTCTGGCTGTTTGTAGCACACGGCAACATGACTTTGCCTGTTTCTTCCCATGTGTGAAACCCAGTGAGTGACATCCATTGGTGAAGCAGATACTGAGGCTTGAACAGCCATCTCGCTGAGTGCAGCGAAAAGAAATTTCTGAACTAAAAATTCAAAAATGGTCTCCTTGATTCGAAATCTAGCTTTATAAGTCATTAAATGCCAATAGGCTGTGAACCCGTATAGGGAGGTGAGAAATAACACCTAGATACCTAGTAGATCATAACCGTGCATATAAACAAACAATCCAGTTGCTTAAGGGTTATAGAAATTTAAATGTAAATAGCGGTTGGTAATGATACCCTGGAGACTGACGTTGTAGTCAATTTCTGGAGGATGCAGCATTGTAAACTTAGTTTTTGCTGCTGGTTTCCTTAGAAACTGGAACAAGATATTGTTCGGGACACAAAATAATATCCTGTTTCAGAGACTGAGGATCATGAACTATAAAAGTAATTGATTTTGCATGAGATGCTGGATTGTCATGTACTCTTTCTAGGAAATATTATGGCATAAAATGTGTTTATGTTGAAATTGTTTCAAATCTGGCATTTTAGTTCTGGTGATCTCACTGAGTAAGTACTAAAACTGTTAAAAAATTAGCTTTTAAACCATTGAAGGTGTCAGTTCACACCCAGTGCTTGTGAGTTTTAAATACTTTACTAATAATCTAATCACTGCCCAAGCACTCCCAGTATTCTACTTCTTATCGAGAAATAAATCTTTGCATATACCTTGGTCACGAGAGGATGCATTTATTGTGTTTAGCAAGTGAACCTGTATAAGGTACATCATAGATTAAGGAATAATCCTGCTTGGAATACATAATAAATACAGATTAAAAGCTACAGAGAAATGCAAATAGTTATGGCTACAGGCAGGCATTAGGGTCATTTCAAGATTTTGTTCATGTGGAGAAGCTACAGTATTTCCTTCCTTAAGAAGCATTTCTTAAGACTGGTAAAGTTGTAATACAAGTGGACACTGTTGCTCTCATTTATGCATGTATTTGAATAGTCAAGTATATATATGAATGCTTAGAACATGTCCAGATTTAAATGCCCATATCAAATGGGTGTTGTGTTGTATTTACATGACCTTAATGAGGAGAGGTGTAGTGGTATAACATAAATGGTGGTTTCATTTGTAACTTTAAAAGAAAAGGTTTCCTTGTTGTTGGACAATACAGACAGAGAATACAAAGAACAAAAGTTAAAAATGAGATAAAAGGACATAAATTAATATGAACAATATTTTTACATCTCACATTTTTTTCAGTTTTGCTTGTGAAAAGAATAGTACTTTGAGTTGAGGTTCTCTAGGTTTTAACTTCTAAATCAACCTAATTCTTTAATGGTATGAACACTCGCTTTCTGAAAATTGAATCCATGGTAGCCTAGACTGGGCACCCAGAAAATAAGCTGACTTTTTTAAAATAATGGTCTATTTTATAAAACAGATTTTATGGAATACTAGTTTCTCTTTTTCCCACTTCAGGTTTTTAAAAATGTTTTACTAATACCCTACGCATTCATTCTATCATTTTACAAATCCTACCAGAGATATTGCTAGTGAACATACATCACTTCCTAGTCAAATTTTTAAAGTTATTTGTTAAAAGAATAGTTTTTATTTTTTATATTTCAAAATATGTGATATGTTTCTGTTTGTTCTCCATAAAACCTATACAAGACAGTCATTGTTGGCAAAATGAAATTCCATGGTTCGTATAAACGTTTTTATTGCTGTGTTTTTGTGGAAATCATTATTTTATGGATGTTAAATACAGATGAAAGATTATTCACAATTCATTCTGCAAAAAAGATTTATAAAAGACACTTCCCCAAATTCTCTTTTAATATATTACAGTTTATCTTTTGTTTATGTGAACGCACTTTCATGTCAACTTGGAAATGTGTATCTTTCCCCTCTCTCCCTCCAAGCATATGCGGCTTTTATCAAAGAATATTCTTTTTTTAACTGCAAATGTTCTCTACACACAGAAGTTCATTGTCCAACAGTTTTCTAACAAGGACATTGCAGCTACCAATACCCTATTATACATTCAGATGCTGTTCAGGTATTAATGTTATGGCAAAGAAAAGTTGGAGCATTCATGAATTTAAATATTTTTCATATAAACTATGTAAATACAATGATTAACAATCAGCTGCATTCACTATTCAGGACATGCAATGTAGCATTTTCCTAATTACACTTACCAGTGTGGGAGGATATGACTGCAGAGGAAGATTATACTATTTGTATTTATTCAGTGTTGCTTTATAGCATTAACCAGGAAACTCACTTTTGCAGTATTGAATGCAAGAATCTAGAATAACCTGACGAATTTGATTAGGGGGGCAGCAGTCTGCACCAGGCTTGGGTAGGGATGGCAGGTTCAACCAATTCTACATCAACAGTCATTTTAGCTACCTCTCTCGTCTGTTCCTAGGGTGATTTAAAACACGGGCAAAATTACTGCGTAATATTATGGCTTTATCTAAAGCTCCTTAAGTAAACCAACCAAACAAGAAAACCCACCTGGCAGGCAGGCTTCTGTTTTCAGTTATTCATGTTTTATTAAAATAAACAAGTAGTTTGCAAGCAGTGGAACTAATGAAACCTGGTGTGATGTAGCTCTGCGTCTAATGATGGGATTCTGTGAAGACTAATAAGGCGCAACTGAAACTGAAGATTTCCCTGAAACTGGGACATGTGTAATGTCCCTTCTGTCCCACAGAATCTCTGGTGCCTGTGGAAAGATGAGCTCATATTGCAGTCTTTCCCAGAGCAGACGCCCTAATTGGTTTTTTCTTTTCCTTATTCTTTTCAGAGCAGCCTATTCACACAACATTTAAAGCAGCTTAGTATCTGTATAGCTACATCAGATTTTGTGGAAATAGGAAAAAAGTTGACAAGCTACTGGGGAGAGGAAAATGATCTAAACAGAGGAGCACACCTCTACCCTGCCCTGCTTATGAAACAAGGCTACTGTTTCCCAGTACGCCTATAGTGATGACCTAAGGAAAGGCTGTCTCCCTCTAATAGGTCTTTGCAGGGCCCCCTCCCAGCAATGCCAGAGTTGGGATTGTCCCTCCAGGGTTTTACTTTAATGGCCACTGAGGTGCTGGAGTTGAATAGAAGATTTATGATGCTTAACGGGGTTGTAACTGTTGCCAGCTCACTCAGAGGGTTGCTCCACCTTCTCATCCCCATCATTCTATACTCTGATGTCAAAGGTATCAGTCTGGCACTGTTTGTTTCCCATGCTGTTCATGGTAAAATTTTGAGAAATTTGGTGCTTATGATCCATTATGATCTTGAGAAGCTTAGTGAAACTATTTTGGTATAGTTTCTGTAACAGGCTGAGATCTTCCAGTTTTTCAGAAATGTGTTGGAATTTGTATGTAAGTGTGTAATGGCTTACCTTCATAGCAGAAAGGATGCATGGTTTCTTTTCATGGTGTAAAAAAGAGCAATATGTTTTGTAGTGCGTTAATTTGTAGTATATACACACAAATGAATATAGATGTTTTAGTTTGAATACCCTGATGAACAGTTAGTGTAGTCAGACTGTGTTAAAGTATTTCCAAAATTAACGTTTGACGATGTTGACACTTTGGTGATGGCTGTGATGTTTACATCACAGGCGAACATGACTTGAACCAACTGAATGCAGAGCTTTGAGAACATTACATTAAATAGGTGGGTTTAGAGGCCACAGGGGGAGCCCTGGTAACCCCAGTACTGGCTATTTGTTGTGTACTGGCCACACTGGGGTGTTGTGAGCATGGGACGACAGTTCCAGTAGGACTTGGTGAGAATGTCTGTCTGACTTGCTAGTGAAGACTACTAAATATTTATCTAGTTGTTTATTCTAGTCCCTGATATTTACTACATGCAGCTACAGTATTTTCTGTGAAAACTGAAACAGTTTGTATGTAACCTTTTAGAAGGGTGGTTAATAACAGTGTGCTGGCTACCTGGCTTTACTCAGCAGTCAGGCATAGATTCAGATAGAAGAAAACAAATGTGATGGGGACAGAAGATGGAAAAAAGTGAGAGTGCGAGATAAGTATATGGACCCAGCTGCCTGCTGCAATTCCACATTTGTTGTTTAAGGGGGAGTGCTTGTTTGGTTCTTCGATTGTTTTTTTTTAAAGCCCACTACTTCTGTTAAAAAAAGCTGCCAGTGCCGCATTCTTCCTTATTTGTTTCGAGTTTGACTTTATTCTAAAAGCAGCCTCAGTGTTTTTGGCACCACAAATTCACCAACTGAATTCTCAGAGACATTAGTGCAAAGACAAAGAAGAGAGGAAAGCAAATCCAGAATAAGAACAATACTTGGAAATTATATAAAAACGATATAGAGAGACCATCAAAGTGCTTAAAAGCCTACACAGATGTAAAAGGCAAATTACTCTGTTTGCATAGTCTGGCATATTGTTCTCTAGGACAAGGACTGAACTTGCAATCGTTGTATGCAGAACAGATTTCTGCATATTGGAACATCCCTGCTCCCTTGTGATTCATGGTCTTGTTTTTCTTTTTCTTTTCTGCTTGCATTTAGTGGTAAGTTGTTTGGAGTATGGACTTGCTAAACTTAAAACATCAAGGCCCTTGTTAAAAACTCTCCATGTTAAGATTTTAATGTAATCCTTGAACGGTAAACGCAGGTGTTATTTAGCTGGTACTACCCTGTATTTTGCTCCTGTAGTGTGGCCCCATCGGAGGGTTACAGCATTCGACAAAAATGGTTCTACATCACTGTGGTTAGATCAGCTCCTGTTCAGTGTTCATGTATTTGTTCTGATGTGTGGCCCTGGATGCCTTTCTTGCTGTAGCTGCATCGTGTACTCTTATAATTGAGAAAATAAAATTCCAACTAGCTGCTGTTTTGCTTGTAATTTGTAGATAGGAAAACTCTTAAACCTAAAGAGTGGTCTGAAAACTTAATGGACTGTCTAAATGGGTACAAATTTTATGACTCTCTACATGAAAATTTTTGCAGTGCCAATACTGGAAAAGAATAATGTACTTACAGTTTCAGATTATACAAGACACAGGTTGCTTGTAACAACCTATCTTTTATTTTCCCTGTTTCTCCATTCCTTGCACTAGCAAGTGTTGTAGATCTCAGCAGGTGTTGGCTTGGAAATTCGTAATGAGATGATTGGTTTCTAGTCAGGTGCTTTATATTGCATGATGGTGTGGAAGAGGGAGAGTTATATGTGGGACTATATTGCATTGAAAATAATTGAAGTTAGGAATAGCTGCTGAACGAAGAATCCTGGTAATGAGAAAAGTATTAAATTGTGAGAGCAGTACAGGATAATGTTATTTTCTGGGATGGGGGAATTTATTGTTGTGATTCACAAGTCTCTATTCGTGATAAAGGGGGTCAGAGAATCCTCAAAAGGCTTGTGTCTGTCTTTCCCAGAGAAGATAGTTTTAGAAATGAATTATAGTGCATTATCTGGTTTTGGTGAATAATCTAATGGTGTTTTTAAAAGTGAGTCTCAGTAGAGCCTGTGTTTCCATGCAACATTTTGTATTAAAAAAAAAAAAAAAGACGTGAAACAATGTTTTCTGGTTTTGGTTTTGGGTTTTTTTTTCCCACCTATGGCAGAAAGGTCGAGTTACTTTTGGCCATGAACAGAAATTTGGGTTTGGTTGTATTTGTTAATTCAAAGCTTCTTGTTTGGCATGTACTAGAGACCTTGTGTATCAAAGCCTTAACAGTGGCTTTAAGGACATTTTTTGTCTGTTAATTTTGATTAGTGACAAGTTGGTCTGGAAAGAAGAGGGACAGGGGATGTTTTTCTTGACTATTCTGCTTTATTTCCGATAATGTTGTGAAAGGAAAAAAACCCACCCTGCCTCATGACTTGTTCTCGCAGCTACTTCTGTGGCTCATCAGACACTGTTCAGCATTTTATCACTTGAAGCTGGACAAAGAAGATGTCACCAGTGGAATTAATCTCTTCTGGCCTAAATAAGTTTTAACTCCATGGCTATGCCAAGTCACAGTGAGAGAAGCCTGTCTAGATCCAGAGCATCAACTCTTTACTTTCGAGAGTATCATCGTGTGAAATTCTGGCAGTCTGTTAAGGAAAAGCCTGATTTTTACATCTTTATCTGAAGTTTCAAAGCAGAAGGACTGCTACAGACCGAACTGTACTGCCAAAGACATTTCTTTTCTCTGTCTTTCCAGTCTGGTGAACTACCTTTTTATTGTTTCCTTTTTCTTCTTTTTCTTTTTTTTTTTTTTTAAACTGGGATCCTGTGCAGATGAATTATAGGAGGTTTACCTGATGAAAAGTTGCCACGAGAAAAAAGCTTGTAGCTGAGCTCTTTGGCCCAGAAATACTTAGAAATACCTGTCAAAATGTGGATTTGGGGGGAACAAAGAAGGGGAGAGCTAACAGTTCCCACTGCACTACTGCAATTCACTTCATTGCTCAACAGCTCTCTTGCAGCTGTGTGGTATCTACCCAGCTTTGGGCTGGCCCTACTGTCAACCAAAATTTAATGGGTTATGGAAATATTTCATAGTAATAACTTATACAAAAAGATTATATCCTCCTCACATATGTGTTCGGAGAGTGCATTTAAAAATATTCTGTGTAGTAGTCTCTAAAACAGTCTTACTTTGAGGAATATGAATCCCAGATTCCTGCCAAGAAGGAGCATTGCCATAACAGGCCCACTGAGCTATTGGTGAACTGTGCTAAGGAGTCTGCATGAGTACTGTTTCACTCAGGCCGCAGGAAAGCATCTGCTTTCTTTGCTGTGTCCTGAAATATTTTTCCATTTAAGCCTGCATGACTCCCTTCCTGGAGGAGAGGAGAGAGAAGGTTGGGGGAGTTTGTAAATGTGTGACATCTTTAATTCTGAATTTGTTATTGTCTTTAGGAATTTTAACACCACCTGTAATATTTTAATGTAGGCTCTTTCCCCCTGAAGTTATATATTGTTTTCAATATGGCTCGTTATTAACTGCTTTCGTAGATCTCTTCCACACAAATAAAAAGAGAAATACCTTTAAATGTATCTCTGACTTACTCTAACTTACTATATCTCCTGACATAGTGATGGCATGTTGACTACCTTTTCGGTCTCAGGGTTATGCAGCTCTTCTTGACTCCCAGTTTTTTCCAGTCATTGCTATGTAATGCTATATACTTCACAGGTCCACTGTCTACCAGGTTTGTGCTGTATAATCCACACCTACCCCTACTGAAATTTCATGCTCATTTTGCTGAACAGCTTGTTCATGCATTTGTCGCTGCATATCTTGAGTCCTCCCTAATCGCTCAAGGTCATTCACCTATGTAACTCTGCTGGGCAGGCTGTCTGAACATGCAAATACACCCTTGTTACCCTGAAAGTTTTCCTTAGCCTTCTGGCAGACACTGACTTAGAAGACTATTCTTCTCAATTCCACTGAATTTTCAGACCTTGCTTTTAGTGCTATATCCCCTCCATCCTGTTTCTCTGTAACATCATCTGACCCTGTTTCCTGGGAAAAGTACCCATCATTCTCATTTGACAAATGCTTCCTCTTTTTTTAAAAAATGTGGTAAAGTTTTACCCATTTTCCAGTCAGATAAGTTGTCTTTCCTTATAGCAGACAGTGGGACATATATTCCCTGTTTTACCTCATTCAGGCCCCCTGTTGGAGCAAACCATTCTACAGAAAATTAAATTATCCTCCACAGACTGTTTAGACATAGTTAATGTGTGTGACTTGAGTTTTCTCAGACAGCAGGGGGTTGTCAGACCACAAAGTAAAATCCTCTGCATACTCTGTAATAAATCAAGTTAATTTAATACCTCCACTTACAAAACCTGAATTTCCTGCTCCACTTCTAGGCCAAAAGCTCACATGAGAACAGGGTAAGTAGCCCCTTACTAGCAGGAGGACCACTGCAAGCCCAAACCTAAAACAGGTGAGGGATTTTCAGTGGACAAGCCAAGTCCCCTATCTCAATTTGCCTTAGATAGCTGCATCACTTAACTTGCCATAAATAGGCAGCGAATTCTTTATACCTAAGCTGCAAGTTCGATAGGATTTGACCACTTTGGATGTTCTCTTCATCTTCCCCAGTCTCCAGATTCCTAGATAGTTTTGAAAATGAGATTTTTGTTTGCTTATTTTTAATGATGATGTAGGGAAAAACATTTGATTTTTGCAGTTGCTATGTATGTGTAGCTATTTTTGATGCAGCTGATTCACTTGTGTGTAGCACCCAAGATGAAATTCCCTGGGGAATTGTAGATTTTCAGTCATGTACAACATTTTTTATTTAGAATTGATACCAAAAAGAGTTGTCTTTTTCTTTGTCCTTTTAATTCTGTGCAGCTAAAATTTACATAGGTGCAACCTTCTAAGGTGGCTGACATGAAAGGGTGAAGTCTCAATGAAGTGAATAGGGAATTACATTAATAACTCCTATTATTAATAACGGGAGTTGTATTCCTTTTCCCTACATACTCTGTTGAAAATTGTATCCCTAAAGAAGTTGACAACAAATATGCTTTCCCTGTTTAAGTTGCAAAGCACACTAACATCAAGGTCACTTGCTCCATTTGATGGAAGAAAAAAAGCACTATATAAAATATGGATACAGTGTCAATCAAAACTGTTTTTACAGTATACACTATGGTAATGTGAGTCATATTGCTTTTTTATTTTTAAACAGAACTAGATATGGTAGTTTGGCAGCAGTGTTTTTACAAAGACAGTGCCTTCAAACTCTCTCATAGCAGGACTGGAAATCCTGCCAGGTAAAAAAAAAAAATGTTATTGAAAACCTTTCTTCCCTTATAGGCCCGTTTTGACAGGAAATCTTTGAGAGGCAGCAGCAATGAAGTGCCCAGAGATTTCATCTGTCTTCTTTTGCTTCAGGAAATGCTGAGCACAGTCTCCCCTATTAGGCAAAATACACGAAGAACCAAATCCCCTTAACAATCATCTTCGGTCTACTCTTAGGTTGACAGCTTTCTGTGTCCTACTCTGTCAGACAGGGCCTGTTACCGAGACTCATATTACTGGGACCAATGTGAAAGTTTTTGACAGTACTTTGAGGGAAAAAAAACATGTTGTCAGTGCTTACAAGTTATCTTGTCCAATCAATTTTGCAGAGACTTAATCAGAATAAAATATATCTTACTAGAAATACAATAATTCACAGTGATTTTTCTTCTGCTCCATAGTGCTGACATAAAGATCCAGTTTGAAGGCATTGTCTATCATTCTGTGTGATTCGGTAAAATTTGGCAAATATTAGCTGCTGCATTATGATATCCAACAGTATTTTTTGTTTGTTTTTGACAGATGTCAAATTTAAAATTTAAATAATGTTTCAAGAATGAAAATGACAGCTTGCAGTAATTCTGCAGGTGTCCAAGCAGATGTACTTCCAAAAATAATTAGACAAAATATGTACAGATTGCAGGAAATATGAAAAAATCGACATCAAATTTTCATGAGTAGACTATATATGTTTGGGCATTTTAGCTACTTTAAAACTATTAGTTATTAAGAAACTTTCATACATTTACAAAACAATGAATGCACATGAAGTGTAAACCAGTTTAAGCCAAAAAAAGGCAATCTTGTCTCTGAACATGGAGTAGGAAAAAAAAGTAGTTGAAGTGTCTTAAGCTAGTCTTAGGGAGTTTTCCTGGGGAATTTTGTCAACGAGGCAAGTAGTAAAGAGGGGTATGTAAGAAACAGTCCAAAACATGGATTCTGCCCTCAAAGTATTATTTAGCACAGTGATTTCACTGCCTTTGCTAGGTGCATTCATGATTTATACTGGAGATAGTAAGAACAGAAGGGAAACAGAGAATGTGTATCCATTTCCAATCAGCTGTATGCATTTCATTGACTGCAGAAGTAAAGATTGGAGGGAAAGCTGATTTTTGAAAATTTTCTTGCCTGAAATGGGGACTGTGTGTGGCTTCACTGCCACCCAAGAAAATGCATTCCAGAAGTAACCTTAGATGTTAAACATTCTGCCCCTTTTTCCATCTAACGCTTTCCTTCAGAGTCAGCACAATAAAAGCTGAATGCCACAGATGCTGGAAAACTGGCAAGTGACTTAGTAAAGGCAGAGAACAAAAGTGCTAAAACTAGCACAGAATAAGACTGATATCTCCCTAAATTCTCTTATCTCAGTGGTTGAATGGTTATTGAATAAAATAAACAAGCAATCCTAAGTATAAGGATTGGAAATTATGACTCTGGCTCATCACTTGAATATAACCACTTGTCCTAACCTGTTTGAACTTAAAATCTTGTTCTTCACATTCTGTGTCCATGGCACAAATAATCTCAGTTTCTTTTCCCAGAACAGTAATACAGCTTTAACAAAAGATGTTGCTGATGTCTCATCATCAAGCAGCCTATGGCATGATGTATGTCACTTGGGAAACAGAAGATGTGATTCTGAATATGCTCAAACAGAAGAAGTAATTTAACCTAGATTTCCAATTTCCTTTCTCTCCTTATGGAGCTTATAAAGAATTTTAACAACTAATCAAGGAACACAAAAATATGTAAAAAACCCCAACCCACACCATGGATCGTTCTCATGGATCCTTCTAATGGATACTCCCTCCCATCCCCTTTCCTCCCCTTCCCTATCTCCCATAAGTTGTTTAAAAACCAAACCATTCTGGAGTGAGTTCTGCTATATTTGAAGTGAACAAAGACATGCTAGTGCAGTAAGATGTAGGGGATAATATTTGTTCTTCAGCTTTTTTTCCTTAGGACTGAACCCCACTCAGTTGAAGTAAACGAGAAGTTTGCTATTGTCCATGGAAGTCACTGGAGCACTCACATAGTACTGTAACAGAGAGAGGACGAGAGATGTGGTGATGGCAGCATTGCTGGAGGACGCTGCTGGCCATTCAAGTGAGAGAAGGAAGGGAGAGCACTGTTTATTCTCCTTTATCTTTCTTTTCCTTCCTTACTTGGATTAGTAGCAGTAAAGATCTGTTAGTCATTCTGGCCATTCTCCAGCCCATTTCCTACAGCAGTTCTCTCAGATTTTTTTTTTTCCAGTCTCTGTTATCTTAAGCTATGGGACATCTGACATACTGCTTGGCAAAGGACTCTACAGTTTAATCAGCACCAGCTTCAGCACTGTGTTTTGGTGTTGGGTTTAGGAGGGTTTTTTTTGGCAATTTACTTATTTAAGTCTCAAAACCCGAAACAATTTCTCTTCCTACATTTGGTACTAATAGTGTGTGAATTCCTTGTTAATCTTCCAGGCATCTTTTTAATAAGTTCTTTCACAAATGCACCTCTGATTTGTTCAACTTCAATCTGGTAACAAAACTGTGTGTAAAACTGTCACTATGGCAGAATTTATATCTTTACTCCTTCCTACCCCTCAGTGGAGCAAACTGCCATCCAGATTGTTCTGTGGAGGAAGTTTCCTGTTTCCTCATTGTTTTTTATACCATTTAATTTTGTATATTTAAACTTTAAATGTAAAACTTCACATTCTATTCTATCACAATATATTTGTTTGTGTAAGAGTCTTGGCTTCAGTATTTTAGTTTTTACTTTCTGCTCTTTTTATCTCTTTCCATATGCACCATTTGATTCCTTTTTCTACAGTCTATTCGTTTTCAAGGAAACCCTTTAATGTGACATGTTTATATGTGTTTCCATTGTATCTTCTATTTTATTTACACATTTTAGACCAAATGTTTCAATTAACAAGAATGATAATGGAAGTATACTAATGCAGACTGCACATTGCAAAAACAATATTTGTTCTTCCTTTTTCATTGTGTCCTGTGATGGGATGGATCATTTTTTACCACCACAAAAAAAGATATGGGAAAGGTTTCAAACAGTGGAAAAGCTAAACAAAGATTTGGAGGCATTTCAACGTGTCCTTCCTCCCTCTCCAGTTCCTGGAGATATCTCTGTGATGCTTTTGAAACTGTAAAGATGTGAAACAAATCTTATGGCAGATGCTATCATTCCTAGTTGAGCTGAGTCATTTTCGGTCCACTAACTTAAACGGTTTTTGGATTAGGCCCTAAAGAAAAGGATGTCATCTCTGAGATGTGAAATGGTTCTTCACAACATCCAAGGATAAGTATTGCAAACAGAATTGATTTCATACAGAATCTTTCTTTTCTTATTACAATGGATTTAGCTAAACTGTCAGAAAATGTCAGATCTTCTATTTGTGCCCCATAGGACTTTTTTTTTCCCAGCATTTCTTTTTTTTCTTTTTTTTTTTTTTTCAATTTCTCCTTGCTACAGCATTTTGCTAAAATTTTAGGTACTTTCACTAATATCTTTGACCTCTGCAAACACCAGCTACCTTCTCATTATTTCCAAATAATACACTACTTACAGAAAACTCCTTTCTGTGTTCTGAAATAGACTTGCAAGTGCATGTAACCCTCAACAATTCTAACAGATGAAGTATTCCATCAGTTTGATCTGGTATCCAGGTAAACAAAGTTTACAGACGCCAACCGTTCCTTGCTAGTGTTAAAAGGAATGTGATGCCACAAGAGGACTCTGAGCACTGCCATTACTCATTCAGCTGCAGACTTCTGTGCAAACAAAGGTAGGAACTTTTGTCACTGCACCCTCTACGCTAGTCAGCTATTTATTCTTTCTTCCTTCTACCCTACACCTCTCTTGCCACAGTACAGAGTGTCCTTGTTGCAGAAGCCTAAATAATGAAATACTTTTTGAAACCTGTACTAAAATAGTGCTGATGGCGCAGTATCAACTTTGAAGTGGGTGAGCACGGCTTGAAAAAACAAGAGACTTCAGTCAGTGGTGTGCATATATAATAGTGTTTTCTGTGTAGAAGCAGCTGACAGCAGGATAATCCAGGAGGATAATGCAGGTGCGAAAATAGGAGAAAGAATCAGGCCAGACAGAATCTCTCTCTACTTCTCAATCTTATGAAAAATTATTTAGGTTCTCTGGGGTTTTGAAGATGAAAATGTTGCCTTGTTTGCTAAGGAGAGATGAGTGTTCCTGCTGGTGATTAAAAGTTGGAGCAAGTCAATGAAATGAATGCATACATGCAGAATGAATCAATAAGTTTTTCAGATCTCTATCAATGACTGCGAAAGGAGTAGTGAAAGTAAACTGTGAAATAATAATGCATTAATTCAAATAGAAATTTGTATTTTTCTTGAAATGACAGAGTCTGCCAGAAAATTGTGAAATTTACTTTTTATATTCACAGAAGCAGTAATCATTTGGGTAAAACAGATGGGTTCCTTATAAAGCACCTCATCCACTGTCTTTTTGATGTTTCTATTTTCTGTAGGAAGTTGGTGTTAAAAAATAGTAAATTACAAAGAAATGCTGGCAATTCTGTGTCATGTTGAGTTGTCCTGTCCTGGTGCAAGTTTTGTTCTCTCACTTTTGCTACTTTTTTCAGTTCGCTTAGTGTAAGATTGGCAGCTATCCCCAAGAGTTTTGCCACTGATTTCAGTGAGACAGGATTTAATTCTTATTTCTATTACTCATGGGTTCATGCCTAACTTCCCTTATTTTGGTGGTAGGCCCACTGTGACCTAGAATCATTAAGCCTTTTTTCCTCCTGCTACGTTTTGTAGATGATTGCTTGTATCTTGTTGGTGCTAAAGCTGAGGATTTACAGACATTGTCTTTTGTACCCTTCCATTAATACCGCTCAGTATTTCATCTGTGGGAAACTGACTTGAACTGAAATGTTCAATATGTCAGTTGCATCTTAATTAAAATAGGTATTCAAAGCCATCATGTAACATGAAATATCAGGTAAAGATATTTTAGTATACCGATACATTAAGATTGTTAGTTCAGTATTGAAAGAAAGAATGACAAGATTTCTCATCCTTATGGGACAGCTTCCAGATGGGATACGTCACCCATAAGAAAAGAAACATAGCTATGCTAAAGAAGTACTCATTAGTTGCATATCAGTCTGGCATTTAACTAGCTTGGGGCACCATTATATGCAATGCAGAAAGGCTCTCTTCCCAGCACTGCGTTTAGCACCATTCTCAAGTTTTTTTTAACTGTTAACTTTGTGTTTTGTGACAGTTGAAACTTGTAACCTGGAGAGAAACAAGCTCCGAGTCTAGCTTTTCAGTAGAAGCTCTTAGAATGAGGTATTGCCTCACTAGGAACTTGCCCCCAGCAACTCTTTTTCCTCATTTTTCTACCAAAATGGTTTTTTGTTGTCCTTTTTTCCTGATGTATAAGTCTTTGTGAGACCCTAAAACATAGACACTATACAAAGGTACAGGAGTATAAAAGTGGAGAATTGGGGTGAACAGTGTACACAGACTGTCAGTCTGATGGAGCTCCAAGATCTCATGAAACCTTTGTGTTTTCCTGCACTGCAATAAGCTTTGCTCACCATTAATGTTTTTGAATCAGGGGTAAACTATGGAATGTGGAATATTTGTCAGTCAACTACACAACAAAACATGATCATATTTTTCACTTTCTATTTTATATTATTCATAGTTTTTTACAAATTCCCTGAGAAGAAACTGAACTAACTTACATGCAAATTCTTTTGTTTATTATCTTCTGACTGTGTCTTCATGCCAAATTTCACTACTGCCTTGTGGCAAATACTTCCTTCAGGGTGTTTAGAGATGCATCCACTTCTCAGGGTCTCTTGGAAGCAAGATTCACTCTTAACAATGGTGAGCTCAGGCCTTGTGTGAGGGAAAGAGCATATTTAATTGAAACCCAAGTAACTGTAGTTTAGGTAAGTCCGATAGTATATTTTCTTTGCATATCTAGAAAAAATAGGATGGTGGAGAAAATAGCACGGAAAAGCTCCTGGGTCATACTGGTGTGACCAGGGCTGCAAGAGAAACACCTGCTCCACTGTGGTCTCTCTACGGGCTGCAGGGCAGTCTCTGCTGTGGTGCCTGGAGCTCCTCCCCACTTCTCTTCCTCTGACCTGGGTGCTCGCAGGGCTGTCTCTCACACTTTTTTTCACAGATGCATAGGGGTTGGAAGGGACCTCTGGAGACTGTCTAGTCCAATCCCCCTTCTAGAGCAGGATTACCTACAGTACATTGCGCAGGACTACATCCAGACGGGTTTTGAATGTCTCCAGAGAAGGAGACTCCACAACCTCTCTGGGCAGCCTGTTCCAGTGCTGCATCACCCTCACAGTAAAGAAGTCTTTTCTCATGGAGATGGAACTTCCTGTGTTCCAGTTTGTGCTCATTGCCCCTTGTTCTGTCACTGGGCACCACTGAAAAGAGTCTGGCCCCTTCCTCTAGACACCCACCCTTCAGGTATTTATAAGTGTTGATGAGATCCCCTCTCAGTCTTCTCTTCTCCAGGCTAAACAGACCCAGCTCTCTCAGCCTTTCCTCATATGGAAGATGTTCAAGTCCTCTGATCATCCTGGTAGCCCTCTGCTGGACTCTCTCCAGTGCAGCATTCCAGTGCTCTCTCTTTCCTCACTCTCCTGTGTAGCATTTTGCCCTTAAATATATTTTCACACAGGAGCCACCAGCTTCGCTGATGGGTTCAGCTGGGAGCGGCTGGAACCAGCCGTGTCTGGCACGGGGCGGCCCTGGCCTCTCCTCACAGAGATGCCTGCAGCCCCCACTGTTGACACCTGGTACACAAACCCTGGCAAAAAAATAGTTTAATGAAAGCTTGAGAAATCTGAAATGTAGTTCTAAAACTTCCAAATTTACTTTCACATGTAGTTTGCTTCCTTTTTACAAGTGAGTTAAGGGTATCTCGCTTAAATTTCCCAGATGTCTGAAGGAGTTCAAGATAGCCTATTACTCTCATGGGGTCTGGCCTCCCTCAGAACTGTATAGATTGTTTTAAAAGGTGCAGTATATTGGTGTTCAAACACTTAGATCTCAAAAGCTATTTTGAAGGTATGGATTTTTTCATTTCTATATATTGATTTCTAGAAATTGAGAGTGCTTTAAATATGAGTTTAAATATGACTCAGTTGTGAATCTTTACATGTAATCTCTGAATTTTTACTCTCATTATTTTTATGGGCTAAATCCAAAAAGATCTGGACATCTCAGTTTTGCTTAAATTCATGTCAGTGCCACATTTGCTCTAAAGCTACAGCTCACCCTGGTGCCTCTCTGCTGGTGGCCATAACTCCCCAAGTCCTGGCAGGCTAGCTGGCTTAGCCCTTGCTCCCAGGTGTTGCTGAGAGAGGACCGTTCCCTTGCCTGTTCTGCCCCTGGGGCTTGATTAATTAAAAGCTCATAGAACACAAAATTCCTGGAGGATTAGCTTCCTTTCTTGTTCTTCTGTATCTCTTGAAAGATGTAGTAGCCTCATCAGTGACACACAGGACTTCAGGACACCTGTGTTCAAAACCATGTATTTTCTAAACTGGACAAGGACTTTTATTAGTAACAGCTTACCTGAAAGTCCTTTATATTTAGCTGTTGAAGGTGATGATTGTGAAGCTGCAGTCCTGAATTCAAGTACTTCATTCAAGTGTGGCACGAAAGGAAATTTTTTCTAGATCTCCCAGGAAATGGTCTACCCATTACATTTCAGAGTATATAAAAAGGACAGTAGGGTTGGGTTATTTTCTTTTTTTCCCCCTTCCCTCCTCAATATTTGTGAGAAGAAAAAACCCAACAGCTTAGCTGCAACCTATATGTCACTCCCATATTCATTACTGCAAATGGTGAGTTGAGTCATCACTTGCTAATCTGGAGTTAATGGTTCAATTCCTGGAGAAGGACCATACTCACTTTTCCATATTTGCTATTATTTCGTTTAAGTGTCTTTGCGAGGTTTGTTACACTCTTTCTAGGTTCTCTGATATTTTCTGGATGCTGAGTCCATTTTTAATGCTTAGCTGTCAAGTTACCAACAATATTTAGAGTTGTGATGCCTAAATAATTTTTTCTGATTGAATTCTTCCTGCATGATTTTAAGAAGCATAGTGCACAATTATTAGCTAGAGTGAAAGGATGATCATGTAGAAACCCATCAGTTAGATGCTGAATATGAAATGAGCTGAATCCATTTTTCTGGGCAAAAGGTTGTGAATGTGAATGGAAAATTCTCTATATCATTTGTCTCAGAACCTACTAGATCAATAAAAACTGCAAATTCAAAGTAGATCTAAATTTTCAAATATAAACAGAATTTCAGGTGGTGTGCATTAAGTTTCTTAAGTTTATGTATCTGGTTCATACTATCTTCTAACATACATTGTTATTAATCAATATTTTACATGAAAATGAATGTAAGGCTGTTACTGTTTTGTCATGGGTGTATATTCCAAGAGTTTTATATTTGAGAATTTGATAAGTAAGCAAGGTGTCTGTTTTTACACACAGTAGGTTCACAGGGGTCTTTCAATATAGAGCTATTTTTGATTAAAGGGAAATAGTGTTTGTTACTTTGGAAAACATTCTTGTTCAAAATGTTTATTGAAGGTATGGGTCTTCCCGATTATGAGAGTGTGTGCAGTATCTATCAGTCAGGCTCAGAAAGGAGCATTATGTATGGATTGCTGATTGTGCCTGGAATCCCATTATAGAAGGACAATTCAGACATGTTTAGAAAATGGGCAAGTTTCATATCAGAGAAAATTGCTATAAAACTGCAAACATGTAATTGGCAATGTAATTGCCACTGCTCCTTGAATTCCGTGAGATCTACACATAGGCTCGGACTTCAGCTGTTAACATCAGCCATGCCGAGCATGCAGTCTTTCCTAACGATCAACACAGACAGCGCCAATCTCCACACTCAAACTCTTCTACTGTTTTAACTGACTGCTGTGGTGCTGCTGACAAAATGGATACTCAAGTTACTATCCTTCTATTGCTGTTGATTCTAAATCTCCTATACAAAGAATGAAGGGGAAAACCAGAGATCAGCCAATCTTGAAAAAAATCTGTGATATGAATAGGCAGGTTCCTTGCTGGGCTCTCTGAAAGTAAGAAACTGAAATAACCACCCAACTTAGAGTTGAGTAAATCAGACTCATGATGATACTAAAGTCTCCAGATAAATGTAATATCACCTTTTTTCATTACCAAAAGGAAGACATTGGGCAGTGAAATTATTTCTTTAATATATGCATATTTAGTGCCTCATTAGCAAGGAAAATTTTAGAATTAGCTTCTCAAAAACTTTTCCACAGACTGAGAGATTAGAGATGGGGTAATGATGACAATTAGAAAGTTCAACTTTTGTGCCTAAGTGTCACCTGGAAACATATGTTAAATATTATCTTTAAGTCTGCAATTTCAACAAAAAGAAATAGTTTCTCATGAAGAAGCAGAACAGCTATGATTCTATGGTACTTTGACTGCTTCTTCAGTAACTTAATGAACTGCTTTCCTGTAAGCAGATATTCAGTGTCCCTGCTTGACATTATAAATAACATCTGTCTAGCATGTAGATGGTGGTATGGCATATTAAAGGCTAAGGGTTAAGCATTCATTAAAGGATGAATCATATTCATTATGGTCTCTTTCTGTAGAACAGCCCTGTCTGCTACAAACCCAAATAATCTCTATGATGAATAAACAGAAAATGTCTTACTGAAGTAATACCCTCCTTGGTTATTTCTGCAGGAGTTCATTTGCTTTATTGTTCTGTTTTATGTTCTTCTCCCAGTCAGATCTTGTCTTGCAATATCCCTGTTCCTGCAATAACATCTCTTTAAGTGATGCTTCCACAGCCAAGACTTCCCTCACTCTCGTCTTCTCAAAAGCTGTGTATAATCCTCTTCCATAATGACTTTTCTTAGTGGACTTCTATTCCTGTGCTATCATCTACCTATCAAATCTCTCTTTCCTTAGCTTATTTTTGATATACCAAATGTCACAATTTATGAGAGATAACAGTATATAAGCATTCAAGTTATCTTGGTCTCTATATTCATTCCTGCTTTCAATTTCTAACTAAAACTTTTATTAGATAAGTTCAGTTTAAAAGTTATGACAGTAAAGAAACATTTACTGATAATATGCTGTTAGGAACCACAGAACACACCTGTTCGTCTTTGCAGAGGAATCCACAGAGCAGAGCAGTTTTGGACTATAATCTTTGGAAACTTACTAAACAGCATGAAGAAATTTTTTAATTTTTTATTTGGCTTTTTTCTTGCAAAACCAAAACTGTTGGTACCAGCTGAAAAATTCCATTAGAAACATGCATAAATCTAGTCCCCAAATGCTGCTTTTTCCCAACTCCCCCACTGTCAGTTTTGAAACAGACACAAGGAATTTTATTTGATTGATTGACTGACTGAGGCAGTGGCATGGTTGAAATGTTTGATCTACCATAAATTCTTGCTTTTAAAGAACAAATTCTTCAATATAGAGCTTTTAATAGAAACTATAATAGAGCATTATAGATTGAAGGACTGCCTATGATTTCAAATGTTGCCCTGTAAGTAAAAGTCTATCTTTTATTTTTGACCACAAAGGATGACACAGTAAACATTCCTATTGAGTCATAGATTTGAGGTTCCAAAATGAACAGTGAGGAGGAAGAGCATAAATCCTCAGCTAGTCTCTGTGCTTAATAGAAATGGGTCAGAAAACAAACCGTTAGTAAAGTGGATGTTCTAGGCAGCCGGGGCAATATGTACTGTCATTTAGAATATGTCTCTTCTGCCACAGATAAAATATCTGAAGGACCGTCAGGAGATAATGCCCATTCCACTCTCTGAAGCATTGTTTGCATTTAAGAAGTCTATCAAATCCTTCAGATTTCTTCTACTATAGCAGACAATATACAGTTATGGTGGTTGGAAGGAAAGTTCTTCCAAAAGGAAAAATGCTTATCAGATTATTAGGTGGCCAGAGCAGAAGAACAACTTCAGATTTTAGTGTATTCAGATTGTGGAATGGCTTTGATTGCTGAAAATATTGAAGTGAACTAAAAAATGGAATAGAATGTTTAAAAGTGAGAAAAATAGTATTTAGCTTTTAATCAGATTTGTTTGGTTATAAATGTAAGTAAAAATTGGCTGTAGTTTCATGGGGAAAAAGGTTCCCATATAAACTGAAATGTGCATGTCCTACAGTAGGAGGCACAGAGACAAGAAGTCTGAAAAAAGTTCTGGTTTTGGTCCTTCAAAAGGTATTGAAACTTAAATGTAGACTGTGGCCAATGTGAAAAAAATTCAGAAATTTCTGTTGTCTCTTATTGAGCACCAGTGTGTTCTTGAAAGCCTTAGTAATGAAATATGAGTATCATGCATTACCTTTATTTCCAGTCAGTGGGTATCACAAGCAAGAGACAGGCCTGCATAGTGAAAGAAACCGTATAAGCTGCGCAGATCTACCATTGAGAGCAATGAATGTAGGAGAAAGAGATCTGCAGCAGAGGCTGGAGAAAGGGTCACAGTAAATTCAGAGCTACATTTTCATTCTTCCCAAATTCAACAGCATTGAGATCTAGGATTTTACTTTGGGGCCAATTTTAAGCTAAGGAGGCTGCCAGTTTTGTGACACAAGACAGAAAAAAAAGACAAGAATCTGCTGCTTCATTTTTAGCATTTAAAATATTTCGTTTCCCAAGCATCTCTTATCCTTTGGAGCCCTGACTAAGTGCATGTATTCACACCACCATCACAACAGCATCTGACTGCCTTGATGTCTTCCCTCCAGCCAAGAGATTGAACAAGTGTTTTCTTCATTTCACTGATGTGGTGCTTGGCAGGAGGTGGTACAGTTACAAGGCCTGCAGTTTGTAATACGAATGGAAGAGGAGATGAAATTAGTGTCACGCATCTAGTAGGCTATCAGGTACTCTGTTTGTTTTCCTGTCCATGAGAATGGTAGGTGACTATACTTCATTTTACTAATACAACTAATTTTTTTGAAGTACAGGGTACCTGAGGTGAGAGGAACACTGTCTCCTGACAGCACTAAAATTGACAGCAGCCAGCAGGCCTTGCTGTTGCTGTAAGATTTGCAGTTCTGCTCTGATGGGGATGGACTGGCTCTCTCCTCCCATTGAGATGAATGTTGTAGTGATTTCATAGTTTTTTACGATGTGCCAGTTGTGCAGTTAGTGTTCCCATTTGCTCTGTTCTTTGTTCTCATCTTAATCATATTTTTCTATTTCCTTTTCTTTAATTTTTGTTATAGGCAGACCTAGTATCATTGTCCATAGTTAAGATTGCCTGATGGTTTCTGTTATAAGATTTGGTTTTCAAATGCATGTAAATTTGGTAACATTTAAGAGTTCAGGCAGAAATATTTCACAGAGATCTCTGTCTCAGAGTGCTAGTGACTGAAAGGTGCAGCTAACGCAATCTCAGCAGCAGTGTTAGGGGAAGAGGTTGTTTTTAAGTGCTCCTAAGATTCCACTGTGGGAAAGTATGGTATCACCATACTTTGGAGAAAACATGCAAAAGTATTACTACCTTTGTGTCAAGGAGCACTGCACCTCAAATGTTCCATTCTCCCTGTTGAGAATGGACACAACTCAGAAATGAGGAGGATGAAGGCCATGCAAGTAACTCAGACAATGGGTCCCTTTCTAGTTTTAAGGTAGTGTTGATTTTTTCAAGTTTCTTCACCTTTTAAAAAGTCTTTGCATTTTGATACATGAAAGGAACAAGATAAACCAAGCTCTGAATTTGAGTACTGAATTTGTGGTCAGGGTTTTTCATTGCAAAATGTCTACAAAAAATTTTCTGCATACATGCCACAGTTCCCTGGCAAGCAAAATACGTATTCAGATTTTGCTCGTAGCAGTATCTTTGATTCATCTTGAACTGAAAGAAACTGGTCTCTTCAAGCCTTCAAAACTAGACCAGGCAGGTTGTGGGATCTCAGATCATGTGGGTGCTGTAGGTCCTTGCACAACTGTTGCGATTGTGCACTTCGTGTGCATGGTAGCATAGATACCAGTAGAGAAAAAGGACTTTGACTGAAGACTCTGCTAATGTGATAGATAGGATCAAAATATTTGCCTCAAATGTCCTTTATAGAGGTAATTTTGTGGAGAATTGTAGTTGTTTGCTCCTAATCATTGGAACTTACTTCTTCAGAGGAAGATGTGCTGAGAATGACAATATTTTGTTTTACTTGGGTAGTTCCATTTCTTGTTTTAAATGGTTTCACATGGGCAAATAAGCTGTTTTCTCACTAGTGGCTGATCTTGGTTTTGCATACTCATTTTGCATCTTGAAGATGATGGAGACCACATTTGCTTTCCTGTGTTCTCTGGAAGAAACAAGTAATTTATTTTTGTCATGAAAGGTTTTACCTTTCTACCTGCACTGCTGAAGCAGACTGAGGACGCCCCGTATCCTTTATCTAATTCTGAAGCAAAACTCCCAGTGACTTAAATAGCAAATGCACAGAGCACACATTTACTTTTACATGATATATCACTCCAGTGACTTTACTGAAGATTTGCATCAGATCCCTGCTCTACCCTGTCTCCTACTGCAGTTTTTATTATGATACTGTAAAATATTTAGCTATGCATTGGGGTCTAATCCAAACCTACTTACGTCAGTGCAAAGGCTCTCATTGACTTCAGTGGGCTGGGGAATCAGGCCATGAAGAATAGGTAGCGTTTTCCCATTGCAGGAATGTGCCACAGACTGAACATGTTTTTCACTCTAGTGAGTCTTGAGAAAAATACTAAACAGGAGTTGTGCTCTGGATGGGACTGCATTTGAGCCTATAAGAGGATAGTCATTAATCACCTTGTTCATTTAAAAGGTATCACTCTAACTTGTCTACCTTTTTCTTAAGTCTAATTATAGCTAAAATAATTTACTGTGTACAGTCTTTCACAGAAGCATGCCTTTGAAACATGCCTTCTGAATACTTAAGAGTATTTTAACTGCTAAAACTGCCATATAGATTCCCTTTTTCATGGTTTTGTTGCACGTATCAGAAAAGATCTACTGTTGCTCATGTTTATGTACAAGCGTGGCCACTAACCTTGCCCTACTTTCATAGATTTGTTCATCTCATGAGACAGTTTGCATCCTGTAAACTGAAAAAAGATACACAATTAAAACTTGTTAAAGATAATTAAACTGAAGTGGAGGGAAAAAATCCTGCCTCACTGCTTTGTTCATAATAATAGTCTCTGAACTATAATTAAATTCTTCCTTCCAATAATTGTATACATACAAAGGAATTTTCCAGATAGCAAAACAATACAATGATTAAAAATGATTAAGAAGCTGATTCCAAAAGCAAAGATGAGCCAGGGAGGGTTGGAAAGATTTTAGGTGCCTCTAAATATACTGTACCAGCTGGGTACCAGATGGTGTTTGGCTACTTGCACCCACTAACTGAAAATATCAGAGGAGCAGCTACACTATTGCCAGAATCAGTTCCCCTCCCTTAAATAAAAGTGGCACTCTTGGGAACAACTTGGCAGTGCAGAAAAATTTCCTGACAGTGAGATCTATTAGATTGTGGAATAGTCTCCCAAAGGCAGAAGTAGATGCCAAATTGCTTGGCATGTTAGAGAGGCTGGACGAAAGCTAGAAAATGTACCATAGAGATGCGCTGCTCTAGCAAGGTGGTGACTTACTCTCTTATAAACATGGAATTAGAGGAATTAGATAAGAATGTCACTGCTTTCTTGAGAGTAACTTTAGAATGTTTAACTGTAGCTTTCACGTTATGCTTGTTTGTATGGGACGTCAAGGAAAGATTAGAGAATCAAAGTTGACTGAAGATAATTTTTGTCTGACTTGTCTCTAGTCAAAAAATCAATCAGTCATTTCATGGATATAGTTTCCTTCACGATCTTGGTAGTTGTATGCTTTTTAAAGTTATTTTGTGCTAGGGTAACGTACATACTTTCCTTCCAAAATGTTGTCAAGACATCTTGTGGAAACAATAAGTATAACCAATATGTTATACTAGACGTGCAGGCATCATCAGCTTTTGTGGATAATGAAAAAACTCTAGTAATTTGTTCCTCTTATCTGTGATCAAAAGATAATTAGAAAGAAAGGAAAGATAATTAAAAAGAAATTAACTTAACTTCAAACTCCCATTTCTGTTGGCTGTTTCAGAGTCAAGCCAGAAATAGGAAGCACATCACTGTATGTAGCAGTTTGCTAGCAAGAAATCATCTCCAAATTGTTAGAAGTGTGATTACATTAATTGTGTCCAAAATGAAAGGTTAAAGAAATCAGTAGAAGCACTGTATTATGGAATACAAAAAAGGGAATGATCTGATTAACTAATGAAGGTTCCAGTCTGTACGGATGTTGCTGGAACTTGTTTGCTATTTCAGACTAGCTGAATCATTATGTCCAATGAAAGAGTAGCAGGAAAAAAAAAGTAAAATATTTTTCTTTTCTGTTTTGTTATTATTTATTCATTTAAATGAATAAAAAACCGCGGGGACCTAGAGCCTCCAGTGTCATTTGAAAGTAGCATTTTCGATTTGAGCCCCAGCTGTGGACTCTTTTGTCTTTGAACTAAATGCAGCTGGGGCTGAAAGCGCCCTTGGCAGAGAAAAAACAGTTGTTTTCAGAAGCTAGGCTTTGATTCTCCCTATTTCCTCACTGCTAATTTTTGCCTGTAAGTAGAATATAAGGCTATTGTTTAAAACCATAGATCTACCTGTGCTGAGTGGCATCCTTGTAGGCTGCACAGAAAGGGTATAGCCTTCTCCACATACTCTCCTACCTTTTGAAAACTTTGAAGTATCCCCACAGGAGCTCTTCTCAGTATGAGAAAATCTGGAGTTTTAAAAATTCAGTCAGCTTACAGTCCAGTGCTACTTGGTAATGATACACAGAACTGAGTAGAAGTACAGTGGAGTCCTTTCCAAGTGTGCTGCTACTCCTTCTCACTCAGAGCTTGCTTCTCAGCCTCATTTAGTTCAGAGACAGCAGGACAAAATCACAAGGCAGCTGAAGTCTATGTTTTGATATTTATTTTTTTCAGAAATTGAATTTTGTGGAAAGTTTGCCTAAATCCCAATCGCACACTTCTCTTTGTTTTTGTTGGGTATTTGCCAATCAGCACTTACTAGAAAAGCGTTGCTCAGGACAGTTCACATACGTTGTAATGGTCTGCTGTGCTTTAGATGTCGCTGTGCTCAGATTTAAATGCTGTGACCATGAGAAACTGAATGGTGATCATCAAAAATCTGTTCATCCAGTGTTCAAGTCTCATCAACTTTTCCCAAAGCCAGATCATGGAAGGGTATCTGAAACAAATAACAGATCACTGAGTTTATTTTGAACTGACAATTAAAAAAAAAATAAAATTCTTGTCCACAGTAGCAGCACATGTTAACTGGTCTCTGCTACCAGCATCCCACTACTTTTACCTCACTGAAAATGCTAAATGAAGTTTTGGGAGGAGATTGTGAAACCACAGCAAAAATAAACATTCAGTCAGACTCAGGTCCTGGTCCCTCATTAACCTTACAGAGCAATGCAGAGAACAAAAACCAGATGCAAACCTTGGCCAGCTGAGATTCTTTTTTTGTCTGTGGAGAGTGCCAGTGTAATAGGGAACTAACACAAAGTTCATAGCATACAAAATTCCTCCTCTTCCATCTCTGTCTGCAGGATGAGGTGGGGGGAAAGCAGAGTGATAAAACTACTGCTCTTATTCTAAAAGTCCTGGATTTGGAATGGCCCTGAGGATCCCAGTAAACCAAAGAACAGGATTTCCAGCATCCTGGAAGCTATTCTGAACAAAGACAACAACCAAAAATGCTTCTTGCATTCCCATTATTGGCAAGTTGAGAAAATGGCACCCAAAATAATTTTCTGATTCACCATTTATCTAGATTAGTATATATTTTCTATAAATTGCACATGAAGGTCCAAGCACGTACAGAGAGACTCTGTAATGAAAACTCAGAGGTGGATGCCTCTGTGCAAAAATCTTTTGCAAGACAAAAATCTTTTCTGTGCAAAAAACATGCACATTTAGACACACTCGTATTTGAAAATGTGCCTGCCGTTGTTTACTTGTTCTTCAAAGTGGGTCCATCCTCTCATGTTACACAGGTCAGTGGGGAAAAAGCTGCTTTGCTGTAAGTCTGCTGACTTCTATAAAGACTGAACTTGGCATTTGACTTTGGTCAAGTTACATCAGGGAAGAACGTGTCCTTTGCTATTCCACTTTGCAGACTTCTAAAAGATCTGTGATTTCAAAAAAGTGTACTGAGTCCATGTGTCCCAGTTTGCATCCTGAAGGACTGGAGTTAAACAAAACTTTTCTGAGTTTATTTTTTTATTTCTACTTGAAATAATTAATTAGCTTTTTTCACATGTAATATTGATCAGCATCTTAGAAATCAAGTAACAGTGGAATATATGTCATAAGACTCAAATAATCCTGCTGTATGTTTCTAAAGGATAGATTTCAACTTTCTCTTTACCCTAACCTAGTGATCTGTAAGCTGCTAAGTGTCCAATAATTTCAGTTCAGCAGCAATATTTTCAATTAATTCCCACCAGTTCCATAACAAGCACATGCAACATGCAACATACATGAACTAGTGGAGAAGGTCTCGGAAGCTCATAAAACAGTGCTCACCCATCTCAATGAACAGCTTTTCTCTTTTGTGCTTGTGTGTACTGCACATCCTTTCGGAACACAGTCCCAAATCGTAATGATGTCCCAAATCACAGGATTAATGTGTCTATGAACAGACCTCTTATGCCTCTAGAATGAAGTACTCCTTGCTAATTTCTCTTCAAGACACCAGCTTAATTGCATTTTAAACAAATGGGCTGCTTTGCTGGCCAACTTTTAAATGAGATAACAGCAATGTTCACTCTCCAGCAGTGATGAGTGCCTTGCAGTAGATTCAAAACTCTGTTCAATAACAGGTTTAATCTCACACCAGCAGATTTACTGCAGAATAAACTGCCACTGAGCTCATAATTAGTAAAACAAAAAAACCCAACCTACTAAATATTATTTTCCAAAGCAGCAGGCTATGTTTTAGTGGAAATTTTTAGTCCTTTTCTTTGTGTGTTTTATTGATTTTATGTATGATATTGGGAATTCATGCTATGATTTAAGATAATGGTCTTTATCGATCACTTAAGCAGTTGTTTAGCTACATAGTAGCAAAATGATGCTCCCATTCACGGAATATGTGATACTGACAGCGGGGAGACCACAGTGCTTCCCTTCTTAATGTTTATTTCTTTTTTCCAAAAGCATATTCGCTGCTGGAAAACAGCAACTGCAAACATTTGTGCTTTAGAAACAATCTTCCCATAATTTTCTTTGTTGCAGCTATTAGTAGACAATTGTGATTCAGTGATACCCAGTTCAACAAACAGATGTTCCAAAGTATATTCTCTGTAGCATGAAAACAAATATTAATGAGGTAATTGGAACTATTGAGGAAAAGAAAGTGGTGAGCATGTAGTTTCTAATGTTTGAAGTCATGCCCTTCAGTTTTTTCTTGTACTTAGTCACAAAGTGAAGTTTCCGTATCTAACTGTGTTTAAACACCAGAGGGCAAATTTTTGAAAAGGTTTCATACTAGGCTCAGGTTTGTGTGTGCACACTAAGTTTGTACTCAGGAAGGAGAAAGTTGGAGAGTGTAATTGGAAAGTGTCGTCTCTGATAATTTAAAGAAAGCTTCCCAAGTGATGTAAAGCAGTTGGGAGGAGTGGGAACAAAGTCTTGCCTATGGTACGCTTTCATCTTTTCAAGTGGTTGTGTACACAGTGACTGATTCTATCTGTGAAAGAGGTATGCGGGTTTTTTTAAATGAATCTGCATATAATTAGTCCACCACCTAAACCAGAGACTAATGATTCCTATTTCACATACTTGTGCACGTGTACTTTTGCATTAGATACAAGTAATTATCCATCTAATTAATTTCAAGGATTCTTAAAAAAATTACAGAAGGTACAGCACATCCTGTAAAACCCCCTTTTCAACAAAACATTTTTCTCTGGTTAAGATATTGTATACCAAAGTATTGAAAGGCTAAATTTAGTACATTGCTTTAACACTAGAAATAATCTATTCCAATAGGATTGTGGTATTGCAATCATTGTGATGTGGTATAAATTACACACAGCAACTGTGTGAAGGAATAGAACCTGTTTGGCTGTGCTAAAATAAGTATAGATTGATTTCTTTCATTGTTTCCACATTTTGAGGTAGGTGTGCTCCAGTGGAGTCAGTGCTGTCCTGGTACTCTGATTGTCCCTACCAGGGGAGCCCAGGTTTCCTTCCAAAGAAAAAGAGTGTATACAAGAGTGTGGGCACAAGGACTCCTCATTACACTTCCAGCTCACTGTGCATCTGATGGCCAGCACTGGTTTGTCCCAGTTTAGACATAGGTAGTGAAATTCGTCTTACCTCATAGTCAAACAATGTATCATTTCTTTGTTTGCTTTTCAGATTTTATAAAATTTATTATGACTTTATTAATTTAGGGTAGGTATTATGCAAGGCTACACAAAATCCTGCCACCTCATTCTATCCAAAACACTTTTCCTGTTTCTATATGTGAAAGTTTTTAAAACCAAGTATGAAGGTAGCGGGGGTACCAGAAACAGATAGGAAGGATTCCCGCAAAATCCTTGACAAAGATCTGATCTTTGTCTCCTTGTTTGTCAAACCCTGTAAAAACAATGATCAATGGCAGCAGAAGGTTGTCACAGCATCAGTGTTTCTTGACATAAAAAAATACAAACTTTTTTTCAAAAGGAATCTGCACTGAGGTATATGAGATAGTATGAATACCTCTCTTTGTCTGAACGCTCTCTCTGCAGCCATAGACCTGCTAATGTACTGTAAGTGCATTCATTAACTCTCATCCTTCTAGCTTCCAGATTGTTTGACCAGTGGCATTGACTTCCTTATTCGGACAAAACAGAAATATTTTTGGTCTTGTTTTCTGTTTTCCTCTCTTGGTCAAACTTCAGAACGTTTGTCTAAAGAAGCATTTGTAGTGCAGAACAAGAGAAGTGGAGGTGAAGTTAATTTTAGGGAAGGGATTTACTAAAAAGAGTAGAGAATGTTTAGTGTCCTGCTTCCATTCTGAATAGCACTCCAAATTTTCATACTGTATCAATTAGTATCAAGAATGGCTTTTATGTATATATATTAAAATCAAAGCATAGCCAAGAGATCATAATGGAAGCATGTCAATTAGAATCATAGAATCTCTAAGGTTGGAAAGGACCTCCGAGATCATCAAGCCTAACCGTAAAACTAACACCACCATGCCTACTAAACCATGTCCTGGAGTGCCACGTCTACACGTTTTTTTAATGTCTCCAGGGATGGCGATTCAACCACCTCTCTGGGCAGTTCGTTCCAATACCTCACTACTCTTTCTGTGAAGAAGTTTTTCCTAATATCCAACCTAAACTTCCCCTGACGCAGCTTGAGGCCATTCCTTNCTAAATGTCCTTCTTATATTGAGGGGCCCAAAACTGGACACAATGCTCGACGTGCGGCCTCACCAGGGCTGAGTACAGAGGGACAATCACTTCCCCACTGCTGCTGGCCACACCATTCCTGATGCAGGCCAGGATGCTCTTGGCTTTCTTGGCCACCTGGGCACACTGCTGGCTCATGTTGAGTCAGCTGTCAACCAGTACCCCCAGGTCCTTCTCTGCCAGGCAGCTCTCCAGCCACTCCACCCCAAGCCTGTAGCGCTGCCTGGGGTTGTTGTGACCAAAGTGCAGGACCCAGCATTTTGCCTTGTTAAACCTCATACAGTTGGCCTCGGCCCATCGATCCAACCTGTCCAGATCTCTCTGAAGAGCCTTTAGAATACTTGGGTGTAAACCTCATGAGCTCAGTAATTCATCAAAATATCAGAAGTCTATAAAAAATGTATAATGTAAAACTTAACTTTTAACCTTATGGACAGCCTGGATTTTAGTCTTTTATACATGTACCTCATGAACGATATATCTATACTGTTCCTTATTTGATTCTGGTCTTCTGTGCTCTTCTGTTGATAGCTGCTACAGGATCAGACTGATTTACACCAGACTTACTTGTAATTTGGACAAGAGTTTAGGACTCAGGAATTCTGGTTTTATTTCTTGGCTCCAGCATAGGCCTCCTTGATGCCTATAATATTTTTATGCATCTGTAAAATAGAAGTTTCCCTACCTGTGGGTTATGAGGATAGACTTTTTACTGATGGATAGTCATAAAAATTCTGTAAAAATCATGATCATACTATCTAGATAGCCTTACTGATAATGTTCAATATATTCTTTTTTATAATATTTGTAAGTGCTGATCTTTTCTGTCAGATCCAGCATATTGTACCTGAATAATATTCGGACTCCTTCATTCTCCAACTGGGAAAATTACCTGTTTTAGAATTGATTGCTCTTGTCAATGGAATGTATTTTTCTGACCAACTCGATACTTTCAAGGTACAGTCCCAAACATAAAAATGCTTTTTAATGTCTGCTTTTTTTGTGCATTGTCAGCATTATTGCCATGCCTGGATGTTTTAAAGCAGCAAAGAGCTTTATGATCTAGAAAAAAAAATAAAATACATACAAGCTCAAGACAAAGTAAAAAAATTTGATAGGTGCTATTTAATATATTTATAGGACATTCCACAATTTTTAATGTTCAAAAAGGCAAAATTATTGACATTGTAAGAAAATGCCTTTGAAAGATATAATATGTAAGACCAGACAGGTGGAAGAGTAGTGTTAAGAAACTTGGAGAAAGATAAGGAGAGTTTACCATGAAATGAGCTGACTGACTAGAGGAGGTTTAGGAAGTGTGAGTGGGAAGGGTAGGGAAGGTGAATGATCTCTGCCAGTGGTTTTAAATGGAAAGTCTGAACAGAATCTAGAGGTGTGGAAAGTACTGATAAAAGCTAAACTTAACTGTTACATAAACCATCACTTTCCATCGTAATATGCTGCACAATACAAATATGAACAATACAAACTGGGAACACACAATTTGGAGTACAAGATACGACAGTGCTACAGCCTTTTGTAAGAAATTGCTGCATAGGATATGTGTTAGCTTTAGAAGGACTACATATGTCTTCCACTAACATCATCTACTCAGGCTTTTCTTCATGTATGAGGCCTCTAGCTGCAGCATGTTTGGAGTTCTGAAAATAAAATTAAGTTCTTCGCATTCCTCTGAATGGTGGTTTAATCTCCCTACTAGTTATTAAGTAGGTGTCAGGTCCATTTTGGCCTTACAGGTGCAAAACCTTTGCATTCCCTCTTTACTGTGGAGATGGAGTATCACAACCTTTTTTTTCTCATTCACTCCAAGAAAACCTCAAAGAAAACCTGTATCATCTCTTGCATATTTTCTCTGTACAGGTTGCCGAGGGTGCCATTTCATTACACGTGGTGTGGTAAGCCTGTGCTAAAGCCCATTTAGTAGAAGCTGACTGTTGAGCAAATTAATAGGTGGAAGAGATTAATATTTATTCTATTTTCTCAGCACAGCAAAAATGTTAAATATATTGTGTAAAATCCATTAAGTATCAACAAATACTTTAAACTACAATAAACTTACCCATTTTTAATAGTATCTTTCATATATATTTCCCAAAAATAATTTTTGTGAGTGTATTCAAAATGAAATATTTTTAATTCATTCTTAGAGGAAAATAATCAAAGATAATAGTATGGAAATATTTCTTTCTGTGGTGGAAAAAATAGTTTTGCCCAGTAAAAGTTAATTTTGTTGCTAATTTTACAAGATCTCTCTTGTTCTGTCACACAAAAAGAGAGAAAACGCAACTGCAAAGCTTCATGCTGTCATCTGAAATCTTTTGATAGTTCTTTGATGAAGATATTTGCTAAGGATTACAATGAAGATTCTTCCTATTCTGTTACATGATCCTGTGGATTGAAGCCTTCTCAGAGCTGCATTTTGCTTTGACCAAGAAATATGTCTTACGTATGAAATTTTCAGTAGCTGAATTGGAAATAAGGTAAAAAAGCATCACAGATGGAATGTTAGGAGATAGGACTCAACAGCAGGAGATATATTAATGGCTGGTGGATAATTAGCAAAAACTTCATGTCTCAGTGTCACTTTTGCCATGGGATTGATGCAACGAGCCTTTTAATACTTGTTCACAGTTGGATTTTAGTAGGTATTTTGGTACAGCTGCAGCTGCAACTGGTACAGAGCGTGTGCACGTGCAGTACCATATATGCACTGTGCGTTTGGATTTGGATGCGATGTTTGGCTCTGCGTGAGTTTTATGTTTCTCTTATTGTTTGTTATTTGCCATCCTGGAGCTAGTTTATTTCCACCTTTCCTGCTCATTCTCAGATTTGCTTGGAATGGTCTTGGCTGCTGGTATGAGAAGTTTCTAATTGTAGGGGAAGAGAGCCAGTTTCCCTGTAAAGAAAGGAGTGATTGAAGTGTCAGTGAATATGAATAAGCCTATTGATTCTTTGCTATTATGTTCCTCTTTCTCCAGTGTTTCTACTATTAGAAAAACATTCAGAAGATAAAGTGTGACTGATAAGACAAAAAAGAGATTTTGATAAATATAGGGGAGAATATTTGTAGATACACTAAGAATACTAATAATTGCAAGTGTGGGTGAATTACTTAAGCTATATGTAATAGCACACAAAATCTTTGCAACATGAAGTGTGACTATTGCCTGGTCCGTTTACAGAATAGAGCTGAACTCTGGGGTGCATTGAAGCAGCCAATACTTCAATTTCTTATGTAGCAGAATCTAAACAAGAGTAGTGTGTTTTGCCATTTAGGCACATTCTCTTTTTAGAAAAGAAAGAATAGGTTAAAAATAAAAAAATAAACTACCCTTTTAAAGAAGGTAAACTCTTCTTCCCAAAAATAAAGCAGAAAGGAGTAGTAAACCCTGCCAGAAAGGGGGG
>VWZZ01005027.1:983421-1028856 GCA_013399095.1 Psophia crepitans
GGGAATAAAATTGGAATTGTATCAAATGATGTAATAGATATTATATTTTGGATGCTTAGGAAAGATACTGGAATAGAAATTTTTCTGAGTGGAACTGTGAAGAGTACAATTTTAATCTACAAATTATCAAACATCTTCAGTTTCTCCATCCTGTATTCTTTATGGAATTTTAAAGCCAATGTTATATCAGTAATTATTTATTTATTTATTTACTTTTTAATTTTACATAAGCTAAAAAGACAGATACTTCATAGATTTAATTAAAAATAGGTAAAAAAGCAAGAAAATGCAGTTTTCTGGACATCCACTAGGCTCACTGCTGATAGGAGCGTCAGCTGCTTATGTTGAATGTTGGCTATCATCAGTTAATAAGATTAGATTCAATCTGTCTGTTCTTAAAAGCTTTTGGTTTTTTTAAGTTTTACAGAAGGTTAGTATGAAGGGCAAACATGTGGCAGATTCCATTGTACAGTAATATCAATGTATAATGTCTAAATATAAATCCCTTTTCACAAGAATTTGTAACTCAAAAATCCATTGGGATTGAATTTTCATGGAATGCCAAAATTCTAGAATCATTTGCCCCCCTCAATTCCAACCATTAAAAGTATATTAAGCTATTCTTTAAAGCTACCTAGAAGTTTTCATAGAATTGTCTTGGATTTCCTATTTTTTCATACATTTATTGGATACCAGACTTGTTTTCTATAATGAAAATTTTCTAAAAGAAGATGGACTGAGTGTACATTTTAATATGTTAATGATCTTTTTGGAAAGCAAGGAAAAGACATCTCACATATGTAAGAACACCTCTTTAGCCAAAATTTCATAAGGACTTCTAGTATGTAAAGTTATGGAGCATGCAAGGCTCTGTGGATGCACAGCTCCCCAGGTACACACTGATGGGGGAACTGGAGCTGTTTGTGTCAATGGTTTGCAAATAATGGCTCTCTGGGAGAATTTAAAATTGCAGTTTTCACTCTAGACTGTGGTGCTTTTTAGGATGAGCTGAGTTGCTGTGGGGCTTGGCACTCTTCAGTGCACCTTAGGCAGCAGTTCTTACACTTCCATTGAGAATGTAACAGCTGGCCATTACAATCAATCAAGTGACATTTCAGGGGTATTTTTTCTTTAATATTAAAGAAAAAAAGGAGAAATAAAAGATATTAAATTGTAACTTGTCCCAGAAAGAGGAAGAAATTTATAGATTTACCTTTGACTATAAAAAGCAGGTACTTGCAAGTAAATCACAAACCGATCAGGCATTTATTTACATTTGGGACACTGCAGTATTTTCTGTTAATATATAAAGACTCCTACCATTTTTATAATATTAATTCTATGTAGGAATTTGTTATGTGTTACGCTAGTCTTCTGCACTTATGAATGCAGAGCACTCAGCTTTAGGATGTGTGTAAACTTGTGGGGCTGGTCAGAACTTCGCTAGCCAAACCATTCAATATAAAGTGGAGTTTCCTTGCTTTAAAACAAGCCTTTAAATGAAAAATAAAGTATTGGAGAAGTTAGTGAAGAGACGAGGATTCTAAAGAGTGAACAGGTCAGCCTTCAAAGGGGGTCAAAAAAGAGCCTTAGAAAAGTCTTGGACAGTAATATCATCTAAGTTACAGATTTTGAATTCCTGAAATGGATTAGGAAGCAAGACAAGTTTGATTCACTCCTGCTTACGGTTCAACCAGAAACACAGTTTGTGCATAAGTTGTTTCTGCTTCTCCTAGAGCACAGTTTAATGAGTTAAATTATTATTTTTGTATACCATCTGTGTCTTAGTGCTTTAATGCTCTACATTGACTGGGGTAGCTAATCCTATATGAGTATAATCATATGTTCATTATATGAACATGTGATTATTCTGTATGTATTTAAAGTTATTAATGAGGCATTCTTACTGGGTGTTGGCAATTTGCTTATCAGCAACAAAGAAACAAAATCACGAATGCAGAGGTTATAATCAGAGTGCTTGATGCAAAGCACATCCTTCCTGGGGACTACCTAGGTAACTACGTATTTAGCTATTTTACTACTTAGTGTCTTCAGGGACATTTAACAACTAAAGCACCTGTACCTAAAAGATCAGAACAGGGAAAATTATAGAGAAGCTATAGTATGAAGCAACAGCAGTGACAGCAGTGTGCTGACACAGATAGATGGCAATTTTAGTCAGTTGGGTGCATATTCTACAAGATACCAAATTTCTTCTCTGTGTTTGTTCCTGAAGTA
The DNA here is from genome assembly GCA_013399095.1 of Psophia crepitans. Lineage (NCBI taxonomy): Eukaryota > Metazoa > Chordata > Aves > Gruiformes > Psophiidae > Psophia > Psophia crepitans. Next base: position 985,660 of record VWZZ01005027.1, read on the forward strand.
ACACAACTGACACAAATTTAAATAAGATTTAAAGGAGCAGTAGGTTCAGAAAGTAATGCTAACCACTTAAACTTCTCACCATTAACAACTGCCACTCTTCAGGAGTGTAGTCAGTGTATAAGCATATTGTTTATCCCATAAACATGAGCTGAGGAGACAGGAGAGCCTCCTCTTAGGTGAAAAATTAGTCCAGTCCAGTCGAAGCAGAGTGGATCAAAGCTGCAGAGAGGGATCTTTTTCCTCCATCAGACAGTGGTGGTTAGTACTTTGGTAACACTGATATTTTGTTCTTTCACTATTAATGAAATTAATTCTACCCCCCTCTTCCTTATTCTCTTTACAGGTCATCATGGATGATCTCCAGGGCAAGCAATCTCATCAGAAATTAGGTGAAACTGTTATACTGACCTTGATTGCAAGCAATGAGAAAACATTTTGGACATTTTGTGACATATATGATTGAAGGAAAGAAACATGGATAGAAGGGGGATCAAGTCCTGGATCAAATGAAGTCTGGGAGTTAACTCTCTTTTTCAGAGTTTTAAAATTGAGTGATGCTGAGAAAGTTATCAGCAGGTGTGCTTTTTTAGTACTAATTCTGTTGCCTGAGAAGTGTCATGTAGAGCTTTACATCTCAATTTCTCACAAAGAATATCCCACCATAAGTGATGAAGAAGATCCTACCAATAATTCTACATAAATATCATAATCATAAATAATTAAGTAAAGCAGAAAATAATCTTTTTGGCATATAGTAAATTGAAATATTTTCCTATGGCTTGAGATTAAGCACTTCTTATAAACGTAATTATCTGCCAGTCTGCCTAGTAAATGCATGGATGTTATATATGGTCAGCTTCTGTTTTTAAACTGTATTGTAATATTTAACATATGTACAGTTGCAGGTTCATGGACATATTTTGCATAGCATCACCTTTTTCAGCATCTTTTGCTCCTGTGATTTTAGGAAAACTTCTAAGCAAAGAGGAAAGCTGGAAAAAGTATTCTCCACTTTCTGCCTTAGTACAAGAATAGGTGTGCAGGTTGTGTCTTAAGTAATATGTATTTTTAAATTATTAATTGAAAAAAGCAAAAAATCATGTACATAAACTCTATTACAGCTACTGTCTCCAAACTATTGAGTCTTAGATCTAAACAAAGATATCACCTGTGGACTTTTTTCTGCCCTTTCATAATAAAATATTTGTTTGTGATTACCGTTGCCTCTAAATCAATGAAATTGGCTGATCCAGATGTACATGGCTAAACCAGAATCCCTTATCAGACATTTTATTCCTGTCTGAGGCCGCCTTCTTAGCATCCATTTTCTGCCACCTTGCCTTTCATGGAGGCCTAGATCTGTCATGATCACCTCCGACTTCTAGCTAAGTTTCATCTTATTCTTGTAGTTCCCTTTTCCCTAACATCTCTCAGATGACTGTTTGGATGGACAGGAAAATATTTTAAACTCTTATCCAAGCTCTTAACATCTTGTATCTCAATTGCCATAACAGTCTTTTTTCTGGCCTTGACAAGTTCATCATGTCCAAGTGAATGCTGCAACAAGCCCTGTGTTTCTGTTGTATCACACACAAGTACATCACAGTCTGTCCTCCCCTTCTGTTGAGCTGTCAGCTCCTGCCTTCCACTATACCCTCGTTGCCCACTTGTTAGATTTTCAAACAAGCACTTTTGCGCTTTCATCTGCATTGACCCTGTACTTGAAACTTGCCATAAACGTTTAAAAGATGACCTCATTATATTCAAGTCCTTAAAACTCTCCCTTGTTATAATGCCTATGAAAGAAATGAGATAAAATGTCAGGCTGGGGATGCTGCTTTTCTTGCTTTCCTGGCTTTCTTGTGCACCTGTCTTTGCTTACATCTCTCTGTTCTCTGCAGCCTGATGTTTTGTTTGCAGTCCCTGGGAAGTGACTGGTTTTTGTTCTCCTGCTACCCAGCACAGCAGAGCGCTCCATGATTTGCGGTCTCACACTGTGGTTAAATAAAGAGCTGTTTTAATAAGTAATACAGTTAGAAACTAATTTATGAATATTCAGCTAAACTGGTTAAATTTTTTAGATGGTTAAGCTTACCAGTCTTGCAAAAAATTGGCATATGTGATGGCATTTGAATTTTCAGACCAATTTTCATTCTCTTTTTAGGTTGTTCTGCTCATGTTGGAGATGAAAAGTTAGGCTTAAGAGGTCAGAAACAGGGTGACCTTAGGTTATGAGATTCACCTGACATCAAGATACCTAATTTGCAAAGCGTAATCTGAAACTTATAAGGGTAGTCAGATGTTAGCTGAAGTAAGTAAGCATCTATGCTTTTTTGTCTGAGATCTGCCTTTCTTTGCCTGGGAGTGAAGTTTTGGAGGTGTTTCCTTTAGCTGTGTCTTTCCATATCAGCCAAAGTGGATCTGTTCTTATGGTTCTTCGCTGTCACTGAACCTTGCATTGTATTCTTCAAGCATGGATTCTGCCTTGCAAGCCAGCCATATTAAAGGTGAGTACTGTAGCAAACTTGTGCTGCTGCTAAAGCTAGATTTTGGGTTTAGCCTTGAAATCCCTATACTTCTCTTCCAGTTTGTTTTTCAGGAGCTGCCTACTGGTTTGATTTGATTTTTTTTATTTCCCCTAATCTGGAGAAAACTATCTTCAGGAACATAAAGCTTCCCAGATAGCAGGCAATAAACTCGCCATATACAACACACAGGGGTGTTCTAAGCAGAGGTTCATGCTATTTCTGAATGTTCTCTATGCAGGAATATTTGGTTTTTCAATAATATGAGGACCAGAGAGTGGGATGAGACCTAGAACAGATAAGGAATGCGTTGAATAGTATTCTACCAAATCTGTGGATGTCTAATGTGTGTACATTCCTGAAATTTTTGCTAGCAAAAATTGTATTACACTTAGGTATTAAGCCTTTGTCTCTCCAGCCTGATCTACTGATTACTAGCCTTTTCATTTTGTCAGTAATATGTGAGCTTTCTCTTAACTTTGCTGTAATTTGCAAGGACACAAAGCATGCTTGAAATTACTTACCTGACTGCACTTTGTGTGAAGAACTCCATCCTCTCAACTGTTTTAGATTAACAGTGAATTACAGTTCACTTCAATGCAATTAGACCTAATGAGGTGCACATGGAGACTATTGGGCCACCATGTAACCACATTATATGGACTTGCTAGTTGCCGTGTTAATCAATTGGTTTGACCTTTGAATGCAAACTACCACAAAGCACAAAGTTGTTCATGGCCCAGATATCTATTTACCTGAATGCAGGGAGAGATGATAAAAATTGGCCTCTGATCAGGAAAAGCTGTTTCTCTGGGGAGCCTTTAGAAAGAAATCCTATTTGTAAAAGGATGGTTAAAATGTGTGATCATATCATAAGTGCAGTTAAAATATTTCCATAAATATTTTACTTTCTCTTCTCGTATGATTTGATTTGAAATTTATGTCTTGTGTCATTGGCTGTTTAGAAACCAAGGGTTAAATTTCATAAGGAAAAGAATAATTTTATCAGATTACATTGTGGTCATGAAAATTAAGCACAGCCTTATGTAACCTTGTTGAAAGTAGGTGGACTTCCTACAAGACTGTCTTGTTTAACTGTATTCAATAACTTTTTGTTCTTGTGTGTTGGAGGGAGTATTTTCACTTAGTCTAGGATACACTCCTCAAGTCCTCATCAAGTGAAATTGCCATTAATGCCAAAGAATGTACACCAGATTGTAATTTATAGAATTGAACTTTCTTTATGAAGTGGCTATTCATGGGGGGGGCAATTAATTATGGGGCTGAAGCTATGAGGATGACTGGTTTTGTTTCTCCATGAAACCTCCTGAGCATAGCAAAATTCACAGCAATAGGACTATTTCTATGGGTTTTTATATAGAGGCAGGTCTGTTGCTCCCTGCATAATCATTGCTTTCTCTTTAGTTTATTCCCTGATTTACTCCTTGTGGTAGGCCCTCCGAAACAAATATTCACTTAGCATAAAAGAGAAAGGAAGATTTTCAGAGGACTGTAAAGAGTAGCTAGAAAGTATAATTTGGATCTTTTCATGGACAAAACACCTATTCAAGGATTTAGCCTGCCTCATGATACTTTCCCTCTTGTATTGTTGTTAGACTGACTGACTTCCTTCCTATGTCTTTGCTGTATCTGCGTGCTAGAAGGCTTTATGCTTCTTAGGGCAGGGAATATCTGTGTCATTTCCAGGAGTTTACAGCACAGTGGAAGCCTGACTGCTGTGTAGGACTTCAAGCTTGTTTCTCACTTTGAGTTCCACTGAGAAAAAGCATTTATATCAGATAGGTAGTCCATGAGACCAAGCCTGCCTGCTCTACCTGAAACAGGTAACAATGAATGAGATGTGGAGAAGGGTTTCCCAAGCATGGATTTAACTGAAATGCCAGGCCAACCTGTTCTGAAAGAGGGCACATACGTATAGAGAGCATGAGAAGTAGTAGATGCAGCCTTCAGGTGAGAGAAAGGAGACATGTCTGTGAAGCTCTGTGTCTCATGTGAAAAGTATTCACAGGCAGACTGTGAACCCTTTATGTATGAGTTTGGTTTCTATTCTACCTTCTAGAATAAGTTTTGTGAAGAATATTAAAAAGAAAAAAAAAAGTAGTTTGGTCCTTAGAAGGTCAAAGTTATTTTTAAGTTAATTAAAATACATTAAATTCATTTAAGTTGCAGTGGCAGCTTGTCTTGTCTTTATGCCACCTAACATGAATTGGGCCAAAATGTTTGGGAATTGTGCCTACCCAATATTTCTATTGTTAAAACCTTGGTAATTATTGCCTTCTGCCTTGAAATGTAAATATTTGCCAATAATAGCTGAAATAGTTCTCATTAGCTATTTCCAGGAGACTGAAATGGCTCATTTTTATAAATCTCCTTGATATGTTTGAAAATTATTATCTTACAACTTTCAGAATAGCTTCTGCACCACACCTTGTGAGAGGACATGAGTCAGCTGTGCAACCTAACAGGAATCTAGAAATGAATTCCAGGTTATGAGTCACGCTGAGGAACAATGTCTTGATCCTTGCTTGAAATTGCAAGCATGTAAACTTCCTTCTTCCTATTGTGCTTAGCTTCTAAATGAGAAAAATCCTTTTGTACTTTGTATTAAAAGAAACATCATAAGAAATCATGCTTTATTCTAACTGCATGTAAGATGACAAGAAAAGATAAGTCCTGTGGTAACTAAATAAAATAAAAAGCATTTTATAGAAGGTGCCAAATTAGACAAAAGTGTCTTTATCACCATATATGTCTAACTTAGTAACAAAAACAGGGTTTAACAAATACATACTCATTTAAATGCATTCAAACCCATCTTCTCGTTCTAATATATGTTAGTAATTTTGCACTTTCAAAATAAATACCTGGATACATGGAAAACATGGAAATTCTGTCAGTTGCTAACATTTACTTATCAATGGACTTTATAACCCACTGATAATTGATTAATGCATGAAGCACGTTGGCTTACTTGTAGACCTTTTATACTGATACCTTCATGTCATACATCTGCCCACTACTGTTTATGTTACTATAATATGAACAAATGTTATAGTTTAAACATTTTTCTGTACCTAATGAAGCCTGTCTGATGTTTAAATGAAAATGAGTGCATCCTGAAGTATATTAACTCAGTGATCAATACTGATAGCCTATGGAATAAGCATCTTCAGGATCTATGGTAGCCACTATGCAATGAGTTGAAATGCTCTTCTTATGAGAGAACCTAGATTACAAATGTTTTCAATTACCTGTTCCATGGATTCTTTAACTGGACTGTGAAGTAACTGGTATGTCTGGCTGCACTAAAATTGGTCTCTAATTTGTACTTCGACTGTATAAAAAGACTATTACTGTTTTGGTATAGCTGGTACTTGACCTTCTTCTGTTATTTTCCTACCGAGAGTTAAATGCAAGTGAATATAGAGTAGGTATTCCTTCTGTGTGGACTGGGTTGAGATGTAAGCTTGAAAGGATTTATGTGTAAACAAGCAACTTGAAATGCACGTTGACTTGACTTATATTTGAACTCCCTTCCCTTTTCTTTCCAAAGGTTGGTTGATGTCAAAGGCCATCTGTTTCCTGTAGTACAGAAACATGTAGACATTGAGAGAAAAGAATCTTAATATGTTCAGTAAACTGCAATTTAAATGTTTGTTTCAAGAATCTGAATAGTTTCAACATTGGAATTTTGAGTGCAGTGATTTTCTGCTTGTTTGTATTTTCAAGGTCTGAGTGTTATGATATATCTCAAAGTAATGAAGCATGGCATAGTCTCACTGTGCCTGTATGGTACCATTTCAGACTTGTTGAGGATACCCAAATCTTGGATACCATTTCAGTGAAGGAGCTGGATTTGGTGTGAACCGTATTTTGCTCAGTAGGAGGACTTTCTTAGTAAAGAGCGTTCAACTGAAGCTCCTCATACCATTTTGTTTCACAAGTGTATACACAGCCTCCATGTCATAGCTAGGTGTCATAGTCTAGAAGGCTGGACCATCTTGAGAATCCAGGTCACTACTCTCAATTTATCACATCAACCGAGTGAGCGTGGCCTTAGTCCTTCAATCTGAAAGGAGCTGTTCCTGTATTTAAATATGCTTTTTTAAACTCTGAACTCTCCAGAAACAAACTTTAAAGGAAATATTTTATATTGTATCAAGTACCAACTACAGCTACGAAATGTTCAGTTTGACATCATAAAGTTTGGTTTACTGTTGCTTGACTTAGCTGTGTAGAGTGGAATGGGGCACTAGAAAATCAAAAAGGTTGATTTCAAAGTAAATCAATGAAAGAGAAATTTAGTTATGAAAGTGGGTCCATTAATTTACACTTGTTACTTTAAAACAAAGCTAATTGCCAAATCTACCTTATGAAAACCATGAAGGAATCCTGGAACACTCTGCATTAAGATAAACAAGAACAGACTTTTTTTAAATTTCCAGAAAATCTATTGAGCTATTGGGTATGTCTAACGTGTACATCTTTACGACAAGCTATTGCTTTAGTACCTTTTACCACACAGAAGACCAAAGACACTTCTTAAGTATTGATAGTGTTACTTTAAAAGTTGGAGGATTGTTGTGGGTTTGTTTGGTGGAGTTTTTGGGGTTTTTTTGTTTGATTAGGGGAAGTTGCCATTACCTGTCTGAATTTCATTTACATATATAGACATAATTATAGTATATGATAAATGCACACAATTTTTAGAGGAAAAAGTTTTAACAAAGTTATAAAGTAATTGCTAGGTCATCTTTCTGTCTCAAAATATTAAATCTCAAAGATGAAACAGTTTCTATCATTATAAAAATCTCTTACACGATACTTTTGTTACTCATATCATGGTTCTGTTTAGAATATGCCTCAGCCTCATACTGTTACATCAAAAAATCTACCCCTAAATGAATGACTCTACATTTATATTTGAATCAAATACACATTTAGTTGCCATACAGAAAAAAAATATTAATTCAACTGTAGTTAGTATTGAAGATTTAAATGTCCACAAAGGAAGTATCAGTTATCAAGAAATTTCTAGGATTAAAAAAATCCAGTGTAGGGTTCTCGTATCTTGACTGCTTTCGCTGTTTAGATTAGCATTAAAAAAGTGTTTTAGTATTGCTAAAGTGAAAAGTAGTGGTACAAATTTGCTGATGATTATACATACTTTATTGGCAGGTAAGATTTACTTTTTCATATTCCTTATCTAAAACTTGAGGCTAAGCTACAGTTTTCAAAATAAGATATTGTCCTCTTAGACACTCAGTTAAAGTAATTTTACCTCATCGATAAAATGTAATCTATCACTATGTTTCACCATAAATATTAAAACTTCTTAGTCATATATGACCTAAAACTATATAATTAAATAATACGGATAATGGATGGAAAATTTTCCACAATTGCTATTGTTCTGGTGCTATTATTTGTTATGCTGTTTGTTTGGTTGGTTTTCTATGTGGAAATAATAACAGTGTAATACTTTAGGAGCATTTGCAAAACAACTGCATTTTGGCTTCAAACCCAATTAGAACAAAAAGCACAATAACGCATTATAATATAAATCTGACATGTAGTTTTCCTTCAGGAGATATTCAGTTTTTAGTTTTAAACAAGTCCCTTAGAAGCTTTAGGGTTCTTAGGATGCCTAGAGTCAATTTTGAACAATTTTGCAACTTACTACAGGGAATCTTAATTCAAATTCAACAAAACACTGAAAGAGGTGGTGCTTTGGGGTACTTAACTTCCTCAAAGGACCATCAGTGTGAAGCCTCAGATGGAGAGAAGCAACATGTAAATAAAATATGTCAACCTAAAAACATGGTAAATAGCAAGAATAGCGCTCTCTTCTTAGGGAAGAAAAATTGTAGTTCACATTATCAGGAAATATAACTATTCACTGTGATAGAAAGCAAAATTACAAAACCACCTTGTTTCACGGTTAGAAAGTGTGATAAAATTCCTCTGTATTAGAAGAAGTTGAATTGTTAGTTGAAAACACAGATTCTAATTCCCTGATTCTTATTTGAGAGAGATTCTGCTAAACTTGGCCTTCAAGTTTTCATTCCCCAAGGAAGTACTTCCAAGGGAAGTATTTAATGATACAGGTGAATAACTATAATTTTGTGGGAGTTTTAGCACTGAGTGCTGAGGATATGTGACTTATTGCTTAAGTTATATTGTTGTGTTTCTGATCTCAAACAAACTGTATGACAGCTTTTAAGCAAGAAAACCACAAATGATGTATTGAGTGCTCTAGTGATTAATTTAGGTAGGAAAAAAAAACAAAATTAAAAATAAATTCCTGTCACTTGCAGACTCTGTTGGTAGTACTGTGTGTTTGGCTGTATGCTCATGGTTAACAAATTATTTCACACTGAAATTAACAGTAGATCCTCCTCAGTATATGTATCTAGAAAACTGAGCACCATATTTTTATTAATATTCAACAGTCCTGCTCTTCTGTGAATGCTGCCCTGTCAGTATCATTCTCCAAAAGATATGTAAATATCAGACACTCTTCTTCCATTAGCAGATTCAGGTTTCTGAACTTATCACATTAACATAGATAATAAAATAACATTTGATAATAGAATAACACTTGATATAGGAAGAGTTTTTTGAAAATAACATTTCATCAGAAGGTACAAGAAAACAACTATTCTGCCGCAAAATTCCTAAAATACTTTTTTTAAGATCGTCTATGCTATGGTACAATTGTGACACTAAGACACTTATGCCATACGTACATCTAAGTATTTACAATAGCTTAGTGTTATTATTTTTGAATTGTGTACTCCAATTACTATTATGTATCTTATAATATCTTTGGATATTAATCCTAGTTAAAAAGCCTTTAGACACAGAGATCTGTGAAATCTCTTTTCTTATTTTTGACTGTATTGATACGCCTAGCCATTATAAAGGCATTACAATATGAACTGAAAATGTGATTTTAATTCCATTCAGAATATTTTCAATGCAAGAGTCTGAAGGAGCCTGTAGTCACATATCTTCTGGATTTAATGAATGCATTATAGATCTAATACAACTTTTCTTTCTGATTTATTTAATTTGCTGAGCTGGAAATTGCAGTTGATATCGATTGAAGATTGATATGATGGGTATATGATAGGTCTTTTTTAGAAGGTATATGATAGATAGCTAGATGTAGGCTAGATATCAGGAAGAAATCTTTTACGATGAGTGGTGAAACACTGGAACACATTGCCCAGAGAAGAGGTAGGTGCCCAATCCCTGGAAACATTGAAGGTTGTGTTGGAGGGGCTCTGAGCAACCTGATCTAGCTTAAGATGTCCCTGCTCACTGCAGTGAGGGTTGGACTAGACAAGCCTTAAAGCTCCTTTCCAACCCAAACTGTTCTGATTCTATATGCAGGACTTTGACTTTCTCTGCTCTGGAAGAGTAGGAATAAAAATGGCCTTTTTAAGAGGGAGGCAGGGGGTGGGGAAGGGGAAAAAAGCCGCTGTATTACTCACATACACTATTTTACTGTACAGCAGACCTGTATTACTAACAATACAAGAAGAAGAACCACTTAAAAATATGAACCTTCTCTCTGACCCCCGAAGACATGCACTATCAGATAAATTTGTGTTCTGTGTTGTTAAGGAAATGTGATTTTTCATTTGTGAACAATGCACTGGAGTTATTTTTTCCTTGGCACTTATTATATCTCAAGGTCTTTTCAAAGTGATTTTTGACTATTTAAAAAAAAATTATTCAATTTTACATATCCTGTATCTGACCTGAGAAAGTTATTTGTATTTATTAAATGATCTGTACATTTCTGAATGGAATAGGTAGAAATTTTAGAATCAAACTGTTAACATTAATGAATTTCTTTGCCAGTGTATAACGGAACATGTGCATAAACAAGACCAGTCATAAATACAGTGGAAGGTATTGCTCCTGGCAAGTGTTAGCAGGGAAAATGATAGCACTTGTAGTATCTCATCACCACAGCACAGCGCTGTAAGGTCAAAACATTTGTCCAACGTTGCTCTCCCTATTTTCTTCAGTTTGACATGCTGCACTAAAAAGATACAGACCTGCTGTCACAATCCCAGTAGATCAAGTTGTTGATGTCAAATATTTTCAGCCCCTTCAGGGCAAAAGCACTATGCTGGCAGCCTCACTAGTGAGCCAGATGAGCCCTCAGTACATCGTATAGTCACTTTATTACCTCTCTCTAGTGCTGACTGAATTACGTCAAGAGTGGAAGAGATGGTTGTGCACAGTCCCCTCACTCTTTTCCTTCCCTAAGGCAGTATGGCACAGTGGATAGGGCTGTATACTGAGAGTAGGCACTGTTCTGGTTTGTCAATTGTTTTCCATATTGCTTTTTATCCTTTGCCTTCACATATTGTTCTGTAAACACCTAGAAAAATGGTAATCTCCACACCATTTTCAGGATTCTTTGATAAATAATACCGCACACTAAATAATGTGAATGAAACTAAGTTCTCTTGAGTATTTTGCAGTATTTTGTCTCAGCCTCAGTTCAATGCTAGCATTTCTTTTATTCCAATTATAATTTGGCCTTAACTGCTCTGGATATATACTGATACTTCCTTATCTTGGTTAAGATTATGCTACGACATCTCTTGGAATGAGAAAAATATTGCTCTGATGTAGAAGAAAAAATTGAGCAGTGCAATACATGACTACCATAAAACAGTTTACATGGAACATCAGTATCTCATTTAAGAAAAATAATTTTTAAAACATTTAATGGCTAGGATTAACCTGAAATACAAAAGTCTGGCTCGTATTCACCAAGGTATTAAGCTTCAGTTTTTATTTTGAGTTTTATTCACTGTAATGTTTGATTACATAGAACTGTAAAGCAATATAATCTTTCAGCATCTAAATTAATAGCAACGCTCTTAAAGGTTATAAACAAACCAAAAACCAATACTGAACCAAAACTCAGATGTCTCTTCAGTCACTTGCTAGATAGTACATATAGTTTGTAAAGGACAGCATCACAGTGAGCAAGGTACTCTTGATAGCATTAACTTTTGTACAAAAGCTTCTGCTGACCACGTGGTTGTAAGTTGTAGTGAAATGCTCAAATTTGATCAAAGTGAACACTTAACATTTCTATATTATGAAAATGATTCCTTCAAAGCAGTGAAGAGGGCCTTAATGTGTACATTTTTCTAACAGGTAAGCAGATCTTTAAAACAAACAAAAAACACACCAAAAAAGCCGACTGATCCTTTTACCCTCTTGGCAATACAAATATAAACTAGATGTGAGCTGGTTAGAAACTAGCAGAGTTGTCTTTATACTGAGGTACTGGAACAATAAGCGCACACCGTTCAGTAGGCATTAATTAGCTACCTGTAGTACTTTTTTTCTTTTTCCTTGTACCATTCTATGTATCTCAACCATTCATTATTCTAGATTTGATGGGGTTTACTTCAGAGACAGTTTTATAGAAATGCATACAAATGTGTTCAAAGCCAAAGAAAAAACAGTCAACATCTCATCCCACTGTCAGAACTGGGGCACGGTGTGACAAGTGACCTTTGATTTTTGTTTAAAATGAAAGTAATACAATTTATAATAACAACAAATAATATCTAAATTTAAAAAAAGAAAAAGTAAACCAAACAAACCAGTTGCACTTCTCTTGTTTTAACGACTCTCTTATTAAGCTCAGAACAGATAATAATGACTTAGTTTGAGAGAAAGAAATTCCGGTTTTGTTGATACATGTTTTCTTATTAGCCTTGATTTTAATTTCATTTCATTGAACTCTTTACTTGGGACTTTGGTATCCAAGAAAATCTCTTGATAACAAATGAGACTAGGAGGTGGAAACGTAAGTATGCCTAAGTATAAGACTCATCCTTCCCCTGAAGGTGATTTTACACTATTTGGAATTCACTAAAATAATGAACGGATTTTGCTGGAGTAAGTAAAAGTCAAACCAGGCCTCTGGTTAATAGTTGTAAGATTTTTATAGTAGTGATCATTTATTCATTATTTGTAAATTTTGCTTATTAATAGAACTGCTTTATAGAAAAACATAGATTATTTGGGTTGTCTTGCTTATGTAAACTAGGATTTACGTTTAATTGAAAATAATGTTGTGTAGGTGATGTTTACAAGAAGATCCTTCTACTAAATCCAAAATTAACAAATAATATTAATAGACAAAGCAGGACTTTTAAGGAAATGGCCACTGTTAAATATTATTTCACTGCAATTGATTGTTATCTAGTCAAGAAATTTTAAAGCTCAACTGTCAAGGCTTTTGTTCTTTATAATACTATTTCTTATAAAGAACCTCTTAAGTGTTTGGGGCATTAGGCTGCAGGATCAAACTGCCTGCCATGATCCCTTTATTTGTGGATCCTCATTCCACTGGAGAAATGGAGAATGCTGACTGCTTGGAGTAGCTCAGCATTCAGAGGGTCTGTGAAACTCCCTTGAGGAAACCAAGGGTTTCTATTTGAGTCCCTTACGTTTCATGAAGGAATTGTATCCATCAGTTTGCTGGGAGTTAGGCAGCTAACTACATCAGTAATAAGATCATCATGTAAGAGATGATCACCACATTAAAAATATGTGTATATAGCTGACACTTTCTGAAGGGCAGATATAGATCTGAAGTAGACAGATATTTTTCAGGAGACCACAATGTAGAAAAGGATGGAATTTGAGATGGGGGGTATCTGTATCCTACTTTAAGGATCAGGTATCTGAAAGGTATATGCCAACTTTTAGGTGCCTAAAGTCCTTACAGGGTCAAATTTTCAGATGTGGCACATGAATATTTAAGTTTTATGATAACGTTTCTGATCTCTCAAAGGCAGATGGAAAAGACAAAGGTGTACATAAGAGATTATGGGATGGTTGGCCATATAAAGATCATCTGTTTTTAAACTTAATGCTAGTAGGTGAATATTTAGATTTATATTGACAACATCTTTGCTTTATCTGAATGTATTGGAAAACAAAATACTACTTGTGTACTCTTCCTTTAAAAAAGAATAAATAGGGACATGATCACTATGAAACAAAGAATAATGGGCAGAAGTCTAGTGAGCCTAGCCTTAAAGAAATAGGAACACGAAATACTGTGGCCAAGATAAGCATGAAGGGTAAATGCTTTGTTCTTTATATCCCATCAAGGTTTTTTTGTTTACAACAAATTTAGATGTTGATCCTGCATCCCCCAAAGAAACCTCAAAGGGCGAGGCAGTACGATTTTGTGCACTGTCCACCTAGTTCCAGTCACATTCAACATTCAAGAAAGCTTCATTGCTGCAGCGCAGTAAAGAGCTGCATAAAACCACAAACCTGACAATTGTGGACACAATTAGAGCACTACAAACTAGCTAGAATAAAAATAGTTTTAATATAATAACCCCATTTTTCTTGAAAGTGGCCATGGTCCTCTGCAAGGATGTTTCCATCTCTGGTACAATATTCACCCTGGTGGAGTAGTTGTAACTGAGTCAGTGTAGCTTAATCCAATACAGAAGTGTATAAAAACCTGATGATGGTTACAATGTTGGATTAATACAAATATATATATACACATATATTTAATTTTTGAAGGACCAGCCTGTGTGGAATAAGTATGGCCAACTTAAAATTATAGACTGTAGTATAGAAAAATGAGGGGGTTTTGTTTGTTTGTTTGTGTAGCGGTTTGGGGTTTTTTTTCTGTGAAAAGCAACTGTTCTGTACAGATGAATGACATAATTTAAAAGAGAAATAACAACATTACCTCTGAAGTTTCATTTGGTCTGAAAGCAACATTGTGTGTGGAACACTTAATTTGTCAAGACATTCTGGCAGCTCTTATCAAAAGTCCAGTATAAGCTTTACTAGTTTGGCTCATTAAATTGAAAATAGGCTTGGAAAACGTCATGGGGAATTAGAGATTACAGAACCAATAATCAAAGCAATTAGCTATAACTTGAGTCTTCAGAGCTGCCTAAAAGAGAAAGCAGACCTGACCTTGTCAAAAGGAGAAGGATATTAAAGTTGCATACCAAGAAGTAATCCAGAAAGGTTATTATGATTATGTAGAGCATTGCAGAAGTTTGGGGTGGGTTTTTTGTTCTTTTGATTTTATTTATTTATTTGAAGTAGAAGAAAAAAACCAAACCCCACTAAATCCTCCCAAACTCCCAAGACTTAACGTTATGCTATTCCCGGACTAAGTTCCATATCTGTTTTAAGTGTTTCTGTTTCACAGTGAGGACTCATATGCTTATTTATATTGTGATGGTAGATACATTAAAGTCTCGGGGTCTGATCCTTCTCAGATACAAATATTGTAAATCAGAAATAACTCCATTGAACTTATTTGAGTTATGTCAGTGTGGAAGTGATGTGAGAGGAGAAACAGGCCATTAACATCCAGATGAATTTTGATTAAAATAACCCATTCCGTGAAACCTGAAAACATATACCAAGTTGTTAAAGGCTTTTTTTTCTTAATGTATGTTCACATAAAATTCTTCTTTGTTCTTGTAACAGTTGTAGCAGTTTGCTGTTTCTCTGAATTTTATAACATTTTATATGGCAATACAAAATTGTATTGAAGAAACTTGCAAGCTACAGTTAGGAGTCTGGAAGCTATCCATGTTGCATCTATTTATTTATTTATTTTATTTATTTTGTCCTGAGGAAAAGGGCTCTCTATTAAGAGTTTCCTAAAAGAATTTGAACTTATTAATTATTTTTTTTTTAAGTTGCAGGCACATATCAGGTAAAAGTCTGATCAAAATCTGAATTAGAAGCAGACTGACAAAATTAGTATAGGTTGTATTTTGTTTTTAAATTCATTAAAGGTTGTTAGAAGACTATGATTTACATTTTCACATGTGGGCATGCTTTAAATAGTGGTTTGCATTACTTTAGTTTAAGCAAGATGGTTACCAAAAATTTAAACTACTCTCTCAGCTGAGATTATTAGGCTGCCACTGGCCTCATCAAAGAGGGTATGTAATTCATACCAGCTCAGGATTTGGCCCCATTGCCTTAAAGTTATTGGGAAACTAGAATGTAGTGTGTGAGTGTGTTCACTGCTGAGAAAGGGATTCTTCTGGACCAGAATGCAAAGACGACTTCAGTTTGGAAGCTTTCCTAAAGATTCAAGAAGTGGTATGTTTCACTTAAAAGAAATGCATGTATAAACTATTTAAGAAATGTAATACCTTTATCAGCACAAAAGGGGAGAAATAGCAGAATCTAAAAACTGGAATGACTGTAAAGCTCTTCAAATTAAGTGCAAGGCAACAGTCACAGATGGAAACTTTAGTCTGAAAATGACCATCACATTGTGAAGTGATGAATTAAGTGGGAAAATGGAAGGCAAATGCTGGACTGCACATGTACAGCACTTGCTTAGAATTAAACTCTATTGAAACGAGATGCTCAGAAAGCTGGAAAGAAGACCGAATAATGGCATGCAAAGACTAAAGGTTTACCGTGAGGCAACTTTTGTGATAAGTGCTTTCAATGTGCTAAACTATCTTTTTGAATGTCAAAGGAGAGAGCAGTTGATGAGTTGAAGAACACAAGGGGTCACTTCTGCAAGGCCAAAAATGACTTTAAAAGTCAGAATTTTCAGAATCAGCACTCTACCAAAGTTATAACATGAGTGGTATGTTGAGCAGCCATGAAAAAACCCAGACTGCTAGACTATGTTTAATAGAGGTGATAAACTTATAAACTTCCTACAGCCTACTGAAAAAACATTTTGGGATCTATTTGGTCATGATCTTACCGTGCTACTAACATTAGAGATAGAGGAAGATTTCAGTGGTTTACACAGCTGAGATTCTCTCACAGTCCAAATTTATTCTGGTTTTAGGAATATGACTTTGGGAATTTTTTTTCACTACAGTGAGAGACTGTGATTTCATCATACTGCATAATGTAACTGGACCTGTGGGGAGATCCTTTGTTGAACTTTTCCCCTTATTTTTAAAATGAAAGTAAAGATGTGGTTTCAGATAATTTTATGATGGTCTATATTGTTTTCAAAAATAAGCCATACATTCTGTATGATATTTTTTTTCATTACACTTCCTTCCAGATATGGAATATTTGGTTGGTTTTCTAGTCACACAGGAATTTGAGTTTTCTTCTCTTTTGATAAGCGTGAAAGAAAATGTGTGGCAAAATGATAATTTTACATTGGATAGTAAGGCCTCCTATTTATTCTAGGTTAGTTTATTTTAGGAAAAAAAAGTGTGGATTGTCTAATTGTGACTATTCGACTGTAATTTGATCAGTTCTGAGTAAAAGATTTTCTCTCTATTTGACATATTGCAATAATACTTTTTTCTGGAGGTTAGGTGTTCTTTATTTCCAAGCCTTCCCTCCCGCCCCGTGAAGTTATAGTAAAATATTGGAGAAGAATATTCCCCATGATTAACTAGTTAGCAATGCATATAAAATTATGAAACGGAAACAAATTAATTTTGGACATAGTAGCTGACTTATGAACAAAATATCATTTCATATAGTTTTTGCATACTGTCAGAATTTTTTAAAAGTCTAATATGATAGATGGAAATGAGTAGTATTTGTGCCCTTATGCCAACTTTTCCCTGTGTACTATATGAACTAGATAGACCCTATCTTAAAAGTTTTTCTGTACTCTAAAAGGTACACAAAAGCTTTAATCTTTGTCCTCTGAGTTGTTTTGGATTTAGGATTTAGAAACGATCTCCATCCTTAGTCCTTTTTTTCATTAAAGCTCTGGACATACACCATGTATCTAAATGCGCTGCTCTAAACTGTAGACAAAAGTTATTTCATGTATGACCATTGCTGACTCTAGAGTCAAAACCAAACAATGCACAAAATATTATCAAAGGTTTAATCTTGAAATGTAGCAAGGAGCAGCTTCCTAATTTATATAGTATAATTTTCTATCCTTTTTTTGAGCAAACTGTAGGCAGATATCTAGGAAAATATCTTGGCAAAAGTTCTAGGGAGAGATTTGTAGTGAAAGAAGAGGTATTTGGAAAAAAGTTTTATAGAATGCGATCTAAGTTAAAGGGGGATGGTATGAGTGAAAATAAGAGACAATGCTTTTAACACGTAGCATAAATACATTAATATTTGGAGGAGGGCTGTATATAGACAAGATATCCAGGAAAGATCTACAGTTTTGGCCTACACTAAGAACAGAAACATGAGGAATGGTGAATTTTGAGAGAAAATTTTGGGTGTCTTAGAAATCTGTAGAAGACATATGAATGATGGTAATGCACCAGCTATGCCCACTGTCAGACTTTCTTCATGGCTAATATTTATTTAAACAGATAAATAAATAATGTCTTTAAATCATCATTCTCATGAGGGAAAAATCTGGCGACTCTCTATGCTCTTGTTTAAGTTCAGCTACATGTCTATAATGACAAGACAGGCTAAATGTCTTGCCTCAGGTCAGATGTAGTTCATTAACAGAATCTGAGTGGAACCTAAAATATGGATTTGCAGTACCTTTTCTGAATGCAATGCTTTATTTTTAAGAAGAAATAATATAGTTTATCTATTTAAAAAAACCAACTAACTCATGAAGTATTCTTATAAATCAGCTGCTCATGTGATGCTTCAAATAAAGCACAGGCTAGTTTTGCTATATTTGCTGAAAGCCCTGATAGGACAGCTATCATCTCTCAGATTAAGTGAAATGGCAGAATCTCATCAAAGCTGTGTAGGAAGAGTTGGCTTGCCCTTACAGGTTCTGCAAATGTCCTTTGTTATCAGCTGTGCAGAAAATGAGGCTTCTGGATTTTCTCCAGTTTTTAAGATATCTGAAGGAGTCATATTTCCTATTTACTGATATTAGTCTAGAGATGAACTCATATCCAAGGTGGTGTAATAGATTGTAAAGTTTTGTTTAGAAAGCTGGCAAAACAAAATCCAGAGATGAACAGATTTTTCTGTGCTGTTGTCATTCTGTCTGTGTTCTGCCTTCCACCCTCCAAAAAAAAAAAAAGGAGGAGGAGTTATCAGGGGATCTTGGTCATTACTGTATTCATGGATTGCACGAAAAATGTAAGTCGTCTGTCTTCCTTTAATAGTGATTGCCAGTCCCCTGACTTTGACAATTTAATCACTTTCATGTCCTGGATGTATGCAACTTCTTGTTAGCTAGTAATTTGAATATTGTCCAAGACTTTTCTGGATGAGAAGTGACAGAGTACTGTGATTATTTTTTTTTAATTATTATTTTTTAAATGCATGTGTCTTCAGAAGATTGGTGAAGATTATAAAATATTAAATAAAATCTTACTTTTTTTAATTGACTAATAGTACACAACATTGTTCTGGCAGAAAGTGATCTAAAAATTAATATTTTTAAATAACATTGCATCTTATCAATACTTCTATAAAGTACTGGTCATGTTATCTTGTTGGAACCTAGTCAGTGTTTTGAATCATCTTTAAGCCCTACCCAAAAGGTTGAAAAATTACTGAACAGTTTCTAGGCCTAAAATTAGATCTTGACAATTTAAAATAGAACTTAAATGTGAAACAATTATATAATTTTCCCAGCTGAAAAACAAAGAATAAACCCAACAACAAAAATCCCAAACAAAAAACAGGAAGGGAAAATTAGTTGGGATATTGTTCAGTGGGTGAAGCAGGTACTGACATGCTTAAGTCGGTGAAGTGAATGTAGAGTTACACACTTGCATGGGCCATTGTGCGATATTGCTTGTGAAATGTTGTTAGGAATCTGCTTCTTTCTCAACTTTCATAAGGAGGGAAAGAAGTGTTAAAACCATTCGGTGAAATAAGAGGTATCCTAGTCATTTTCGATTATCAAAATTATGTGTAGCTGCAAAAGATTTAGCTGAAAATTATTTACTCTTGAGGAAGTGGCAAATACAGCCAGTGAGACAGGAGTCAGACTTTAATAAAGACATAATGAAGTTCAAAGTATAAATGTGATGCAGTATAGTATGCTTAGGTTTGATAGCTACAAAAATGAAGACATGAGAAGAAAATACAGATAATAAATAGAAGACCAAATCTTCAGAACTGACAAAACATAAACCATTTATTTGGAATAGAATGGTCTTGTAAACACAATATCTAACATGTTCAGTTTCATAGAGGGCAGTGTTGCAGAGAGGAATTTTGTGAGAAATGCTGTTAAAGTTGCAAGCATGTGCACTGGAATGCAAACTAAGTATTTACATGCCTTATGAGAAATGTTATACTATGACTTTTTATCTTTAACTTCTGACTAACTTTATGTAATTAGAAAATAATTATCTGGTAACTATATTTGCTGCTGAAGCTTGGATTAGGATATCAAAATTCAGGAGAGGGAGGGTAAACTTAAAGAAGTCACCTTGCAAAAATTGCATCTTCCTGAGACTGGAAAGCTGCTAAGCGCATGCTCAGTTTTATGCTAATGTAACTTCACCATTAGAAAGGTAAATCCATTTTAAAATTGGGTAACTTGTTGATAAATTAAAGCAGTGCACACTTTATGTGATTGCATAATTCTAATTTGTTGTATATGACACACTGCACTGAAATAGTTCTGGTAAAAGGTCAAAAAAAGTTAAAACCCAAGTTTCAAGTCTCTTTCTAAACTGGCCTGGTTACTTCGTATTTAATGGATTCCACAAGCCTGGAGGAAAAAAAAAAGAAGATGAAATATTGTCTAACTCTACCTAATAATGCATTATGACAGATGGGATTTATGACTCTCATGACTTGTTCTTTATTGATCAGAAGCTGATCATAGCAATTGAATTAATAAACGTACAGTTAAAGCCATTCACAAATGATGCTTGCATGTAAGTGAGGGTGGGTTTTATTGATTTGTAGTGTCAACTGTACTTGAGAGAGATATACCATATGTTCAACATATGAAAATAGCAGAAACAAAAATCAAAAGAAATCTCTCCTACCCTATCAGCCAATAAAGTTTTAAATGTATTTGTAAAGAATTGAGTGGGCTCAGTGCAGCACATCCATGTGTGTTTCGTAATATGCCATCATTTAAATGAACAGCACAAATAATCAGTTAAGTATTTTTTTGCTGAAGAACTTATAGAAAACAGAGCTTACCATTTTACCAATATTTTTCTGGCTACTGAGTTATTTTAAGTATATTTTCAATAAGAAAAGCAATGAAAATTATTTTTCTACCTATGCCTCTGCTATGCAACATACCTGCCATGGACACATAACATTCCTGTGGGAAAATAATCATAACCAGATTTGGTATGCCTTCATCTTCCGAAAGTATTTTCTAAGCATTTTATGTGGCTCTTACAAGTCTTCTGCATCATATCATGTCAAGTTCTGGTCATAGGCCAAAGAACCTTTGGTTTCTTACACTACAAGGTAGCATGCCAAAAACGCATCTACAAGAAATAAAAGAAATAATGCAGTGTAGATATACAGTGTGGAAAGTAAGACTTGATATTGTTACACAGGATTTTAATGTGGGACCTGCAGTCATTAGGAGTTATGTGAAAAAGTTTTTTGTTCAATACCTAATCCTTTGAGGCTGGAAGAATATGGACATTGTTTCATTGATTTCAAGGTTGGGGTGGTTGTCTCCTATAAGGCTTGTTCTTGTTAACTCTTACTCCACTGCCAGTAGGTGAAATGGCTGGTGGGGTGGTGTGAGAAGCAGAAAAGGCCTTGACTCTGTAAGCACTGCTAAGCAGTAACAAAAACATCCCTGTGTTATCAACACTGTTTTGGCACAAATCGCAAGCATAGCACTGTACTAGCTATTATGAAGACAATTATCCCAGCCAAAACCAGCACAAAAAGTTACCACTTCATTTACTAGCTGTTTCTTTAAAAACACTTCCACTGGGACTTATCCTTGTGCCAGCCTGTGTACCTTCAGCCTGCTGCTTCTTTTTTAGAGAATGACTTTTAAATATTTCAGATGATCTCTCCCCATTTGTTCCTAGTCAGTTCTGAAGCTTTGGAGAGCAGCAAGAGAACTAGACTTCTTAGCATGGCGATTATTAACCTCTTACTTCCTCAGCCAGAATTTGTTTTAGATTGAACTTCTTGTTTTCCATGAAGGTTTGCAGTTAATGTAGACATTTATTCAGCAACTGCCTTGCATCATTTGACCATTAACAAAGATTAATACAGATCAGCATTGCTGATTTTCTAACTGTTGTGGGTTAGCCTTGACTAGCAGCCAAATGCCCACCCAGTTGCTCACTCACTCCCCTCTCCCATGGGAGTGGGACAAAATAGGAGGAAGGTGTGAAGGCTTGTGAATCAAGATAATAGTTTAATAGGGAAAGCAAAAGCTGTGCATATAAGTGAAGGAAGAAGCAGAATTCATTTACTACTACCCATAGGCAGGCAGATGTTTAGCCACTTCCTGGAGAGCAGGGCCTGAGCAGACAGAATGGTTGCTTGGGAAGACAAGTGCTGTAACCACAAACATTCCTCCTCCTTTTCTTGAGCTTTTATTGCTGAGCATAATGTCATATGATATGGAATATGTTTTGGTCAGTGTGGGTCGGCTATCCCAGCTCTGTCCCCTCCAATCTCTTGCCCATCCCCAGCCTACTCGCTGGGACTGGGGAGAAAGAGAGAAAGTGCTGACTCTGTGCAAACACTGTTCAGCAATGCCTGAGTGTTGGTGCATTGCCAGCACTTTTTTTAGCCACAAATCCAAAGCACAGCACCATAGCACTGCTATCAAGCTAACTCCCTCCCAGCCAGACCCAGCACACTAATATTGACGAAATATTATTCACAAAGATGGAAAAAGCTGTACGTTGTGAAGTGCTTCTAATGATGAACCCTTTTATGGCAGCTCCAACCACGTTAGGCTTCTTGCATTCAGAAATAAAGCTTAGCTTTCCAGCACAAGAGGAAAGTAAGCATTGTGCTTATCAATCTTACACATTTTCTTTTCCCTCCTTGTTAATGAGATTCATGTGTCACATGGCCCATTGAAAAGGACACATTTGAGAATACCATTTATTTAGTAAATAATATATTTAGTTGCTAACAAACATGACAATCTTGAAAAGCAAAAAGAAATGAGATAGGACAGGCTTTATGCACTGGCTTTTAGTAACAACTTTCCCATTCATCTGGGAAATGCTGAAGGGTTTTTGTAGTGTGAAATGTGCATTTATTGTGATATTATTATTTGAGGTGAAATGATAGATTTGAAGGGTGACAATTGCATATTTAATAACTTTTATTTTTTTACAACACAACTACTATATACTGTTTAGAAAGCAACTAAGTCTGTGCATAGTATAAGATGCATGCGAGGGGGAAAGAGCCACTCAAAAAATGCATGCTCAGAATACTCCATGCTTAAAAATATAGAGTTTGTAGTAGCCGTGCAAATCTGAGACAGTGTGTGTCCGTGTGGATCTAAAGACTCCATCTATGAGACCCTTCAGTAGTATACACCGTAGAATGCTGCTGATTCATCTAATAAAGTTGTAGAGCTGCAACTACACAATCAAGATTTGAAGCTGGGGTCTTGTTGAATGCAGATGTTCCTTTTATGGTGAGTTAGTGGTTCAAACCACTAATCTAAGGACTTCAACAAAAATCACATGAAGTGAATGAGAAACCAGTCTGCCCTGCCTATCTGGATAGTCTTTCTTGTTCTGCATTGAGTGGGCATGCCCTACTTTTCAGGAAATGCTGTGCTAGTCTAGTTAAGCTAATAGTCTTCAGAAACAGTGATGTGACATGTTTCCAATTTTAGAGCATTCAGGCAAATAAAGGGTGCTTGGCAAGCGTTTGTAAATTGGGCCAAATGTGTATATTTTTGCTACTTCTATTAATGGAATAAACTTTTTCAGATATAGGGGTCTTGATTTCTAGATCCTACGTAAAATAATGAATTTGTCACAAGAGGCAATAATGAAACGTTTCAACAAACTCTATCAAACTGTAGAGAAAAGAAAAAAGCCCAAACAAATCCTTGCAAAAGGACTCTATCACCAAAACTGAAAAATGTAATTGCCTGAAAATCTTCAAAATCTCAGTTCATTAGAGACTGCAATTTTCAGTGGAAATCAGCTAACTTGAAACATACTGTGGTTGTCAGCTTAAACCAAAACAATGTCATCATAAATTCCAAGCAGGCTGTAGAAAAACATATGGTTCAGTAAATACAATAAACCTTCACTGCAGAAATCATACACATAAACCAGATCTCCATCTGAAGTAGTAACAAAGATTATAAAGGCAGCCCTTGAATAGGCATCCCCCACTTTAATGAAACAAGTTTCAGTTGAAAATGAAAAGATTAAAGAACCACAGCGAAAAAAAGTTTCCTTAAGTCGTATCATTTATAACTACAACCAGTGTCCAGATGCAAAAATGCTCAGCTGTTTCTACTATGAGCTCACAATTCAAACCATGTCTTTCACTGATCTACAGAACCCCTTTGGTCTGATTTTTGTTTGTAGTTCTGCCTAACTGTTAGAAGTCCAGTCACCTTCGTTGGGACTGGTCATTTATAGAGGAAGTCAATGTACAACAGTTTACAGCATCAAGACCTTATCTTTCTTCTCAAATTTATATTATTCAAATCTGTTATCATCTTTTGTATTCGATATACATGAAGATTAGCAAAATGCAGTAAACAATGTTATAAATCTCTTAGTTTTATGATAGTAAAATAAAACATCTTACCTGAGTTCGAAATTTTACTGAGAAAAGCAAGTAAACAAACAAAAAGAAACAAACATAAACCCCCCTAACAAACATAAACCCCCCTAACTATTCCAAGTTGGGGAATAGTGCTGCAAAATATTCTGTTCTCTCATGATTTGAACTTGGAATATTTGATCACTCGCTGCCCTCTAATTAATAGCAGTCACTTAACAACCACAGATGCAATTGTACAGTAAGACCTTATGCTCCTTGGATTAGGAAATGCAAAGGAAAGGGGTACAGAAGAAAGGAGTGAGAAAAAGAAACCAGGAAAAGGAGTGAAAGCTCTAAGTTGTGGTTACACCACTTTTAAGAGTGTTGCTAGGCATGATTAAGGTGTGGTCAAGTGTAAATTTCGGTTGAAAATTACAGAAACCGTCAAAGTAGTGAAGTTCTGAGAGAACCTTTTACAAAGAGCACTAGCATCCAAAATATCCTGAAAAATTTTGTGATACATTAACTGCAGTGATTAGCCACTGGGACTCAAAGATCCAAACAGCTTGTTTAATCTTCTGTTCTGCTGTTATCACGTATTGCAAAAAGAGTGTAATTCTTCAAGGTCAGGCATGATGTAAGAAAATACATAGTTTGTTATGTATACTAAAGGTATAAGCTATAACATACCAAACAGGATGAAATGAAGGCTGAAGAACGCATATTTAATTTAAAATTATTAGTCGTCATTACTTAATGGTAGACAGCACTACTTAGAATGTATGTGTGTATGTATGTCTAGGAATATCTATATGTGCTCCAGCATTTCACTAAATAATTGCTGCTTATTTTGGTAAAGATGGCTATCTGCTGACATAGTATTTGGTCTCCATCTACTACATTTCCATAAGGCATTATCGAACAAATTACTGCTAGTCTCTGAAATGCTAGAATGTTAGTCTCGACTAGGAATTTTACTATCTCCTTGCTAACCTACCAAAATAAAGAATAGAATTCATGTACTAATTCAATAGTAATGTTAGCTCAGTTTGACAAATCTTCATGTCAGCCTCAACTGTGACTGGCCAAAGGCCAAGTGTTTGTCAGATGGAGTTTGGCAGTGGATTAAACCTGAAATCTATTTCTGTTACTTTTTTTTGGTAATATCCAGCAGACATTTTTCACTACTTTTTGACACAGATTTGAACTACTAAGTGGCATTTTGTAGCACTGCAGAATTCGGTGAAAGATATCATCTTAGAAACATTTTGGCAACCATAAAAACAAAGAAAACCTACCCACAACACCCAAACAAACAAAAGAAGTAAAAATCTTGCTGAACTGAAAATATTGAGTTCAGTTTAATTCTTAGTTTCTATTTTTTACTTTGATGTCATGTTAATAAGTGATCCTTTAGTATTTGAATGTTAGGCACCTCCAAGTTTGTGAAAGATGCTTCGGTTTTAAATTTTATTTTATTTTATGGTATTAAAATAAGGAAAAACACTTGCTTCCTTTTCAGAATACCCATTCTTACTTTGCTGTAAACTCCCTGATGGTTCAAAGAGGAAATATGATGCCCAGTCACAGGAGATTGTTCTCTTTTTTTGCATCAATTCTGTTTTTCAGATGATGGAGGAAATGTTTTATAAAGTTTCACAAATACATAATTTTACTACTTGACAACAGGGAAGAAGGAGTTTGACTGTCAGGAACGCTATCTGCTCTAAAGAAAATAGCCAACTGATAACTGCCTAAAAATTGGTCAATTAAAGTTGAATGGCCAATGAACAGTTATGGTGGAATACGTCTCATTTTAGGACAAAGTATAAACATACAGGAACACTGTCAGTTGAGAGATTTATTTCCTATTGTAGCAGAGATAACTGGAAATTAAATCTGTCACTAAAGTTGCTAAGCCATACAATACAAAAGCTGTTCTCAACTAATAAATTGTACAAAATGGAACTAGAATGAAGTTTGAATCTCAAAAAGGTTATTTTCTTTAGCAAAATGGTATGATCCTTGTGCTATAGCTTGTTGGCCGATATCTGCTTAAAGTGTGTATTAAAAGCTGTCCTTACCTCCAGCAGTATTTGTTCAACTCTGTATTCTTAGCGATGAAGCAAACAGTATGATTTCTGCTGGGCTCTCTAAGCTCTCATTGATTAAACTGCTATGAACGCAACAAGAAATTTTTATTTTTTTAAGATTGGGGAAAATACAAATGAAGACACAACATCTTTGAGAGGGTCTTAAAATTGTAACAATTAATTTCCTAAGACTGCATGTTTTCAATTGGTTTATGAAATAATTAGTGTTAATGGTGAAGGGTCTGGAGCACAAGTCTTATGAGGAGCAGCTGAGGGAGCTGGGATTGTTTAGTCTGGAGAAGAGGAGGCTCAAGGGAGACCTTGTTGCCCTCTACAACTACTTGAAAGGAAGTTGTAGTGAGCTGGGGGTCACACAGAATCACAGAATCACAAGGGTTGGAAGGGACCTCAAAAGATCATCTAGTCCAACCCCCCCCACCAAGGCAGGGCCACCTAGAGCACTTCAGTCAGGAACACGTCCAGTCGGGGTTTGAATGTCTCCAGAGAAGGAGACTCCACAACCTCTCTGGGCAGCCTGTTCCAGTGTGGCCTCTTCTCGCAGATAACTAGTGACAGGACAAGGGGGAACGGCTGCAAGTTGCACCACAGCAGGTTCAGGTTGGAGATGAGGAGAAATTTCTTCTCGGAAAGGGTGGTTGGGCATTGGAACAAGTTGCCCAGGGAGGTGGTGGAGTCACCGTCTCTGTGGGTGTTTAAGGAATGGTTGGATGTGGTACTTAGGAACGTGGTTTAGTGGGTAATAGGTGGTAGGGATGGTTGGACTAGATGATCCTGGTGGTCTGTTCCAACCTTAATGATTCTATAATTATAAAACACAATTTCAGGGGAATAAGAATCACATTAACCTTTTTAGTTAATTTTTAAGGGCGTGGTGTGTTTTTTGTTTGGTTTTTTTGGTTGTTTTTTTTCCTTGGTTTATTCAAATGTCCACTGAAGTCAGTTGGGAATCTCTCCTGTTTAGTTTTGGATCAGGTTCCTAATTCTTTCTCATCAGTGAAAATTCATTTTGTACAGGTGATTGGAGATGATGAAGATGTAACAGAAAATTAATGAGATAATTCTTTACGATATAATTTCTAGACTTTTTTTTTTAAAAGACCCAACTTTAGAATTTAGACATTCATGTGAGTTGGCAGACTGGGTAGCTAGATACCACTTTGGATATAACTATGTCTGGAGTGTTGGGAGTCTATAGGGAAGAAAAAGGAGCTTCTGTTACTTATGTGAAATAAATGTTACTTTAAAATTTTGCTTGAAGTATTAGTACAATAGCTTGAATCTGAGTTTCCCTTTTGTCATGTGGCATCTGCAACCTGAAGATTCATATTAATGCTGCCTAAAGAGGATTCCTTATTCCTGGCCTAGACTTTTGGAGAAGAGGGAGTTCAATGGAAGGAAACTAGATGAGAAAACCCCTTGCTGCTTAGTTCAGTCTTAAAAATACAAACATTTAATTCAGAGCACTGTGATTCCTTGTACATGTCATTTAAGAAATGATTTTATTTCTGCACTGGTTTTAGGTGGCTCTGAAGGGGAGGCCTCTCAAAAAACCACCAAAGTGGAAGCAGCCAAGCAAACAAATCTTGAAATGACAGATCTGTCCAGAATGTCTGTGGTCTAATGAAATCTGTGTGTCAAGATACGGTGCTTCATCCAATTCTCTCCAAAAAAATATCCACAAATCAGCTTTCAGTTAATGCACATGCCTCTCAGGGGAGCTCATAAATGGGAACAATGCTGGATTCAGCAGTAGAGAACAAACAGGCGTATGTAAACAAAGTGTAGTATTAAATAGTACCTTTAACTAACCTCCTTTTAGACAGGAATTTTCAGAGGATTTGAAAGAAAAAAAAAAAAATTGGTAAAAGAGTTTGCTTACCACATGGGATTTTACTGACTCTTAGAGCTCTAACCATTACTATACCACAAATAATATTTAACATGCAGGAAGTACATCACTGTGCCCAGTGGATATTTGTTCACATCACACAGTTTGGCTCATTTCAACACACTTGGCAGTCTCTAGTCAAGAAAGGCCAAGGACTGGAATAGCAGAAGGGTTGGAGGTCAAGACTGTTGCTCACTGGCAAAGTTGTGTGGGGAAGTTTGCGCAGTGCCTATCCACATTATGCTTGGCTCTAGTATTGTCAGGCCTTTATTTTCATGAGCACGAAACTCATCCCAAATGTAAAATACATATTATGTGTGAATGTCTATATTATTTTTGATGGACATTTTCTAGTAGAGTGCCAGATACTGAAATTTTTATACAGCCCCAGAGAGGGGATCACTTACAACGCAAGGTGCCAGTTATTACAGCTGTTTTTCATGGCATTTAATGGGAAATTTTTATTTTTTTTTTTTGGTGTAGCTCAAGTAGCTCATATAGTGTTTTACATGTCTAGATGGAGCTATGGAAATTTATATAAGAATTAAGTACAATTTAATACATAAGCACAATGTAGATGTCTACCTTGTAGGTATCTGATGTACCTAAAAATTGTTTTCTCTTAATGTTTAAAAAAGAATGTTTTAAAAAAGAGTTTCACTAAAAGGATATATCTAAAATTACCTCATATGTTTTACAAGATTTTCTGCAAAACTAATAATTTTTCAAGGTAAATACTAGGCTGTTAGTGTGACTGACCAGATATATGTGCCATCAGCTATAATGATATCTGTAGCCTGATACTGTGATTATTGTATCTTGAAGAAATATCTCTTTTTGACAAATACACAAAAATAAGTAGTCATGCACCACAAGATGCTGATTGGTCATTGTCTTAAGTAAATATCCCAGGACTGCCCGAAAATAGAATTGGAGGTTTTGTGTGTTTACTAGTAAGAAACAATATTTATGTTGACACTGACTGACAACATCTCTGTTTAGAGTAAAAAGTTCTATTGCGCTTCCCTGAAAAGTTCATTGTGCCATTTATTCACACCTAATTAGCACTTCTTGAGATTAATACATCATTTTATCAAACTAATGCAAACTTAGTATAAAAAGATGTAAATTCGATATGATAACAATATGTACTTGGATATTTTAATTAATCTGTCTAAACTGAACATGTCACTCCAAATTTATAATGATCAAGCTTTAAAACTCCCTCTGGAATTCTCAGAGTATTAATTGGCTATTTTGCTAGTGGATGCTCTCCCTGCTGCTCAGGGTAGTTGCTAGAAATCCTATTGACCCTGTTGGCACATGATATAAGGGAAAAATCTGTATTTTAAAACATTTATGGAGTCAACAATACACCAGAGTTAAGTATAGGCCCCATCCCTGGAAGCGTTAGGCCCCATTCCTGGAAGTGTTCAAGGCGAGGTTGGATGGGGCTTTGGACAATCTAGTCTAGTGGAGGGTGTCCCTGCCCATGGCAGGGGGGTTGGAACTAGAGGTGGGATTGGAACTAGATGATCCTTGTGGTCCATTCCAACCCAAACCATTCTATGATTCTATAAATAATATTCTAAGTATAACTAATAATTTAACTCAGCTAGAGTAAGTTGAAACAACTCACTTTTTATGTAGGTGAGAAAACTGCAAAGAACATTGTTAACAGTTGTGTTACAGAAATTTAGAACCTTCAGAACTGTTGAAGGCGTACTTCAAGTACTCCTCCAAAGAGCTTTTCAGACTTACCCTATTGTACGTTTACATCTTATACAAAGTACTCTTTGTATAAGAGATTCTTCTCACTATCCACTCCATTATTGCCCAGTCCTTTTTACTTGTATCCATTGCTTCTTATTCAGAATATATCAGTAGATTAGATAACTATGTAGATACTACTCTGTCTTCTTCATAAATATGATTTCTATGCATGTTTTCCTTTTCTCTGTTTCTTATCTATTTTCAGAAAGCTACAATCCCCAAGCCCTACTATGAGCCTAGGTGTTCCTGAAATATATCGTGTTTACTTTTATAACAGCTTTTTGTCAATAATATGATTTGCATGGGCTGTAATTCACAAGATCCTTATATTCCTTGAACTTTAAAACATAAGTTTTATAGGTAAAAAAAATAATTATAGGCAAAGTAAGTCTGAGTTCCATTGTAGATAACAATTCTGTTGGAGTCAAACCAAGACATTGACTCCTGTGTCTCCTAGATCAGCTGGTGCCGTGTTCACTTTCATTACAGGCTGGGTATACGTTAGGTAATAGTGCATGCATTAAGTAATAGCGCAGCACAATAGTTGCAGATCCTACATCTTTAAGAGATTAAGATAACTCTTATTGTTTCAGTTGTCTTTTACTGAATGTAAGGGCAGTTAAAGTCCCAAAGGAGGACAGTGGCCTGTGAAACTGAAGCTTCTTCCTGGTGTCTGAAGAAGGCCTCATTGACAACTTCTTCCTGATCAAGCATCCTCTAACAGACACCCCCCCACAACATCATCCACGTTGTCTTGCCTTCTAACCTTTAACCATAAGCTTTCAGCTGCTTGTCTCCCACTCCCAGGCAGAGCTCCATGGATTCCCACTGCTTTGTCATACCAAGGGCAACTCTCCCTCCTCACTTTCCTGACTTGTCCTTCCTCAAGAACATCTACTGCAGCACTTCAGTCATGCGAGCTATCCCACCATAACTCTATGATCCCAATGGGATCACAGCCCTGCAACTGTGCATGGTTCTCTAGCATGTGAGAAGTATCAGGCTGCGCAAGGGATACATGATAATGCACACTGAAAAGCAAACGTTCCTCAGCAGTATTTCAATGCATAACCGATACTAAAACATAGTTAATTTTACTACTCTGTTTTTCAGATGAGAGCAACTGCTTTGTTAATATATTCAAGGGTCCTGAATATAATATCTTACTAATATGTCCTGAATGATACCTGAAATATCCTTACTAACCCACAATATATGAGCATTGTCAACATATGAGAGCAACAAAATTACAGAGACACATTTCACCTTGTTTCCTAGACACTGTTTGTTGGTGCAGAATATTAGCAAAGGATATGTCTCTCATTCCATTTTGAAAGTTCAACCCCTAATCTTTCTTCAAACATAAGAACAGACCTCTTGTTCCTTACTCATACTGTCATTTGGTGTTAGTGTATAAGACTTGAATGCTATGAAATGTAATATTTTCTAGTTGCTCAGTCTGTGAAAAAAACCATTTTAACATCTTCAGCTATAATTTTAGCCACCTTTTCTATAATTTAAACACATTTTATTTAATTTGTGTTTTCTGGAGTGCATACAAAACAGAGAAGTGTAGTTAAGAAAAGTATGTCATGAAGTCCATTCAGTTAGCCTATTTATTTTTCAATATCAGATGACAGTAAAAGATCTATGGTGAAAGAAAACATTTCTTCTGGATATAATTTTCATTTTATTTAATGGAAAGCAGTAACTAGCTAAATATTGGAAAAAATGCTGATAGAAATGAGCAGGAAGGGACCAAATTTTGGTTTCATTGTTATTGTAAGTTCATTTTAAAGCTTTTCAGTTCAGTAGACTTGCTCTGAATTTGCAATGATGTAATTGAAATCAGAATTTATCCCTGGAAATCTGTCTATTCTCTGATGCTTTAAGTTGTGGTCTAGAGATGCTTGTCTTTTAACTGAAACACAAGAAGCACAATTTAATTGCAATTTTATGCACAAAGAGCAATAATTTTCTTCCTGACTGACAGGTTCTAAATGGTTGTCACTTGTAAAGTACATAACTATCACTTTCAGGTAGTTTTGTTTGAGTTATGTGAGCATTGCAGTTTCTTGTGAAAGTTCCACAAAAAAAATGTTATTTGCCTTAAAAAAGAAACCACATGTAGCTTTATCATGGTGGGGAACAGTGTCACACTGCTAAGTTCAATTTATTATGTGAATCAAGTAAAGGATAAGTGGTGCCAAGGAACGCTTTTCCCATGACACACTGTCGTGGTTTAGCCCCAGCCAGCAACTAAGTACCATGTAGCCGCTTGCTCACTCTTCACTCGCCCACCCCCACCCGGGAGGTGTGGAGGAGAATCAGAAGAAAAAGGTAAACCTCATGGGTTGGGATAAAGGCAATTTAACAGGAGAGCAAAGGAAGAGGAAAATAATGACAACTATACTAACAAAAGAATATATGAAGTGTGTGATACACAAGGCAGTTAGCTCACTGCCCGGAATCTAATGCTCAGCCTGTTCCTGAGCAGTGATCCCTCCTCTCCAGCCAGCTCCCCTTCTTATATACTGAGCATGACATCTGATGGTTGCACGTATCCCTTTGACTAGTTTGGGTCAGCTGTTCTGGCTGTGTCCCTTCCCAACTTCTTGTGAAAATTAACTCTATCCCAGCTGAAAACCAGGACACATACACACATGCTTATACACACTTGCCATCAGCTGAGGTTCACCCCAATTATTGATCCCTAGAGTCAGGACAGTCAAGCCCTGGGGAAGGTGATGCTCCCTCCAAAAAGTTTCAGAGCCAGGCTCTGGGGTGGTGGCTTGGTTTCGTCTTAAGCAGAGTGTTCCACTCCTATGCGGAGTTGAACATCAGTCTTACAATATCCCCCACAATCTGCTTCTCTAATGCCAATAGTCTTCATAGCTAGATGTTTGCACAGGATGCCATCCCATCTGTGATGATATCACTGTATACCTTTCCAGCCATTTCGGGTGTTGCTCTCCTTTCTGTTGCTCATCCATGGTCCGTATAAAGCCCCACTGCAGTCAGTTCTAGTTGCGTTGTCATGTGGGTGATGGCTTACCACATTCAGTCCTTTTTTGCATGGTAATCAGCTCTTGGCCAAAGCAAGACCATGCTACCCCCTTGTCAAAACTCAAATATTGTATCAGTGACTTAAGAAGTCACAGGAATGAGCATCACAAAATGAAATATGAATCATGTCCAACACAAGAGAAGTGGACGACGTGATTGTCTTATGTGTGCTTCCTTTCACATCAAAGATGCCAAGGTGACAGTCACACCTTGCCACACATTAGCAAGTACAGATAACGATGTGGATGGCAAGGAGCAATAACAGGCATCTGATTGTACACTTCCTCAACAAATAGCTAAAAATGTATTTATAGCTGGACTTCTTGGTCTGTGCTGCAAAACTTGAGTATGCTTCAAGATCGTGACTGTGTTATGAGACACCACAGTTAAGCCATAAAACAACTATCTAGCAGTAAGTTAAATAACTGAATTAAAACATGCCACTATGACACAAATTTACCTCTGATAACTTACACTAGAAGACATTCCTCAGTTTATCATGGACAACCATAAACGTAACGCCTAACTTGCCTAATAAAACTGCAAGAGGAATGGAATAGATGATATCTTCATTAACTTAATGACAATAAGTTTTATTCCTGAAAACGGCTATGAAAATGTGATGTCACCCAGTTAGCTATGCAATAAATTTAACACTGTGATAGAGTGATCTTTCCCTTAGAATTATTGTATAATATCTGGAGCACTGACATATTCTCATATTTTTCTAAACAATGTGTTATTCTCTGGTACAAAGTATAAAAGCCCAAGTATATTTTTCAAATTTTTCTGGACTCAATAGTCCTAGCTGTCAGAAGAAAAATTTCTTTGTCTTAATGGGGGAGTGAGCCAAACATGTTAGCCAAATATAGCCAACACGTAGTAGTAATAGAAATTATGTTTGAAAAAACTATTTTCTAGTACAGTTTCATTGGAAAAACCTCATTTGGTACTTTTAAAAGTAAGAGCACAAGACATTTTAGAATATTTAGAATAGAGGAGGATCATGTAGCGTTATCTTTTTTTTTTCCTTCCTTTTCCTTTATTTTTTCAAGCTTCTTCTAGCATTTCTATCAAATAGAACTGTGCTTGCATTAAAACAAGAGAAAAGAAAGACTTTCACTACAGTAAATACTCAGTACAATGGATAATAAGTGGTTCAGGCAAAATTCAAAGAAGTTCCTTCATGTTTTCCAAATCCTGTTGATGCCAGTTAATTTTTTCTTATTCTTTGGAAATAATAATTAATGTAGAAAATCCAAGATTGCTAAGTTCCTGACATTACTTGGCTATATTCTCAGACAAGTAAATGATCATATATTCAGTGACAAAATTTCAGATTAATTCTTTTTGCTGCCTTCAAATTGCAACCATTGTACCAGAACATTTTATTGAAGCCTGTATTCCCCAACAGCAATCAGATACGGTAGTTAATATGTAGCCTTGAAAATGTTGTAATTCTGCAAACCAGAGTTATAGCAAAACTTTATTCTGAGCTGGTTATTTTAAAGAATGAAAGTTCATGTTGATGTGCGAAGAATTATAATTAGACCCTTCAACTACTTTCTAGGGTTGCTAGCTGAAAATAAAAAGGAATGCAGGAAATTTCTTGATGTTTTCCACCTTCAAATTTTAACATGGATAATATTTTTCTTTTTTCTTTTTTTTTTCTTCTTTGAAGTCTCTGCAAGAAACGTAGAAAGAGAGACAAAGTACAAGTCATATAGTAATGAGGGGGAAATTAAAAGTACCAGACGACAAACTGTAAGATTTTTGTGTCCATTCTGTTGTTCTTTGTTCAGGTTATGTGAACACAGTTGTGAAATAGCAGGGTAAATTAAGGTCCAGGCACAGTGGATTAATACCCATGCAAGTAATTCTCCCGATGTGAACAATCACTTTCACTTTATTCAGTCAAATAATGAGCCTATTTTAAAATTCACTGAAGGAAATGGGAATCTTAGGGCTTCCAGCATTAGGCTAAAAATAATTGTTAGTGTGAAAAGGAAAGTCAAGAAAAATTGCTTTTCTGTTTTACAGACATAAGACTCTTTTGGAAGTAAGAGTCTGTAGTACATTTCTTGTACCTCTTTTCATGTAGTTTCCGAACGTTTTAATATGTCAACCAGGATGGTGTTGCATTATTACTGATTTTGTCATGTAGGTCCTCTACAGATAATCCAGAGAGTAGAAGCTCACTTGTTGATACATGTGACGTAGACACTGTTTTGAAAAGGTCATTAACAGAATAAGACAGACAAAAGAAGGTGTTACCTCCATTTGATACATGAAGAACAGGGGCACAGAAAAGGCGACTTGAAGCCAAAATTTCAAACATGATGCTAAACTGATGTGTTTTTTAATTTCCTGGTATCAAACGCTGTGGGTAAAAATAGTTATAATATAGTGAGTGGCTCCCTTAAAATGTTTTTTCGCCTGAAATCACATGTCTTCTCTCAGGGAACATGCCATTTTCCAAAGATAATTTTATAATGTGAGTTCAGAAAATCTCCTTGAATTCTTTGTAAGGCAGAGGTCAGATTCAGCAATTAGATGTACCATCAACATTCAGGTGATTTTGCATATAGCTGTAACACTAATTTTTTAATTGTCGTCCAGATCTGTCTTAAATGAAAACAAACTATGTACATCTTTCTTGTGTTCTGTGTTTCCAGAGATTAAAATCCTTTCCTGAATGTTTATCTTTTCAAAGAGATTAATAATATCCACAGTCAAAGTTAAACTATTACACGCATGACATAGTATGATATGATGAGTCAATGTCAAGTTAAGGAAGCAGAATAAATATTACAATTCCATTCCTGTTTCCCTAGGCATTTTAGTGTACTTCTGATACATATAATGCTAAGATATTAATGGATGTAGTTGGATTTCTTTTTCTTTATATTTTCATCCCAAATTTAGAAGAAAGATAAGATAAATAGAATGAGGACAAGAATTTTGTATCTTTAACTATACTGGCTGAACATGCTTGAGGCAGCAAAGGTTAGTGACAAAATTTTAAGAACTGGATTTTTTTCTGATCAATGTAGTAATAGGAAACATAATAAAGGAATATGTACCAAATACAGCGATAATGAAACAGTGATAGAAAAAGGTAGATTATAATGCAAGCATTCATATTCACCACAATAATTATTGGTCATTTCAGCATTAAACATTAACATGCCTTACCTCTTATCAGATTGCTTTTAGAAGATGTTTGGGTTTTTTTGGCTTTATGTGTTTTTAATAAATATGTAATAAGATATATATGTACATTTCTCTTGCAGACTGTGAGTTGGCACTTTCGATGTAATGTGTATGTTAAACACATAATCTATGTTTGCTTGAAAAGATGAATGGCCTTGAGGTTGTTCAGCAGTTTGAATTAAAATCTTGGATAAAGTTTGCTTTGTAATTTTAAGTGTTAAACTTTAAAATGGTTTGTGTTAGCAGTCACTGAAAGAGCTCAAAGATCCTGGGACAGTCTTAGACAACACACTTGGGTCCCTCTTCCTCAGTAGAAGTATATGCTTTAAAACACACTAGCTGTGGATTTGCTCCTTCCTCCTGCTGGTCCAATGAGGATGATTTAATCCCATGGTGAAATGCCGTATAAAAGTACCCCAAAGGGTTGTTTATCTCTTACTCCTCAAACACAAAGCATGCATTCACTCCACCACTGTATGGAAAATACAGTCCTCCTGCGTTTAAGATTCTTGAAGACAAAGTTACTGCCTTTGTGGCATCCTGTTTGAGAAGAAGGCATCAAAAGAAAAAGAAGCAATTATTACAGCACAACCTGGCATCAGAATCTGTAGCATTTAAGTATCTCAGTTGTCTTCTCATAAGAATATAGTGATGCTGTTGACATTACAGCTAAGTATAGGAAAGCTAGAATATAAAGAAACTTAAGCAGCTTCCTTAAAAAGTGAACCTGGAACTGTTTCTTCTTCTAAACTGTATCTCCTGCTGAGAAACAGCAACTTCTTTCATATGTCAGGCCAGTAGAAAATAATTTTTCTCTTCACAGGAATTTTAAAAGCCCTGTTTCTTCCCTGATTGTAAGGAAACTGCTTGTGAGTTGATATTTTGTATTTTGTTTTTTCATCAAGTAAATAACATATTCTGACTTAGATAAACAGAGTAAACTTGAGCTATGCCCCAGCTTTGAAGGCTTTATATTAACTGACCAAGCTTAGATTACAGAAATTTCATCATCATATTTATCCCATTGTTAGCGGTCTTCTGATAAAATGAAAACAAGTCTTGCAGTGCCACATAGACTGGAACAGTATTTCCGCAAAATAAATGTAAATGTTGTTGTAACTGTTGCTTTCTGTTTTTAGAGTATGTCATCAGAATGACAGCATGATATTTACCTAACAGACAGACAAGTCACTATTCAGCAACAGCATATTATGGAACAGATTGCAGACCCCAAAGCTGCTTTGTATGGAAAGTTCTTACCCTTCTGTATTGTTTGATTTGGCTAGAGTTCTTTGCTTTCACCCAAGGATGGGATAAATCTTCTGCTTTTGTTCATTGTGGTTAAGAGATGCTCATGCAAGACATAATTAATGATTGTTTGTGTGAAATATAAGCAGGAAGGGATGCTTGGAAAAGAACTTTCTCTTCTGCTGCAGCGTGGCAGGATGACATCAGGTAAAGCAGCACTACAGCTGTTCCACATTCCTTTAGTAGGATTTAAGGCCTCTGCCCTCCACTTTCTTGCCCAATGCCCCTTTGAGCCCAAAACAAGCAAAGAAACCCCCCTAGACAGCTAACAGGAATAGCTTTGGAGTTGGTAGGTCTGCTAAGCTTCTACTTCACTGCAGCTTTGGAATAGAAAAAGACAAGAAGGTTCTCCATGAAAGACTATTCTTTCAGCCACTCTAGTCAGAGAAAAAAGAAACCTGCTTTTGGTCTAATACAGACTGAAGGAAGGAAAGAGACAATGTCACTGTTAGAATTCGCTCACTAATTGCCCAGAAAGGAAGAAAAAACCCAAGACAGTCACAGTAAAGAAAAACAAATAATCAGGAAGCTAATGAGGAGATAGAGAAATATTTTATAATCATGCTTACTGAAGAAGTCTGGCCCTCTGACATCTCCCAGTGTCTCCTGCATTATAAGGGAGAGTCGAGGGACAGCTTCATAGAACGAAAACTGTTCTGTAATTGTATTTATTGAAAAAATAAATACTTTCCTGCGAAGCAGAAGATGTTAGACAGGACAACATTTATCATGCCATGATACTTTGTCTTTTCTACTGTAATTTTTGTTCCCTCCTTATATTTGGAGGGGAAAATTCCACCAATATTACAATATATTACAACTTCCACCATTCTTGCGATGGCACTTGCTGAATGCACTGGAAGAGAATTTCTGAATAAATGAGAACTCCTAAACGAGTTATATCAACATTTTGCTTTGGGGAACGAATATAATAAGAGCAATAAAATAACCTGAGATACACTTTGGGAGGCTTATATCGGCTGTATTCAGTTTTTATACAGCAGTGAAAAACAATCTTCTGTCCAACAACTTCCCCTATTGTCAGTCTGCAGTGATGACAGCTACTGCCAGCTGAAATCCTTTCTCGTCTTAGTGTCGTGATATGGCTGTAGTTCCACTCCAGCCAGTTTACGTTGGCTTATGGGTTTATGTAAAGGAACAGAAGAAAGAAAGAGACAAGAAATTCGTCAGTCTTTATCTCAATATTCCCCTTGAAGATAATGGTGGTCATACGGAATATCGGGCATGACTAAGGAGCTCTCCAGGCTTGCATCACAAAGGACCATATTGTTACCTAATCAAGGAGTCAATATTTGTTTATTTAAAATATCAAATACTTCTAGGGTTTGATCAAAATTCTTGCTGATGTTACAGCCCTTTGATCTTCCTTTCCTAGGGAAATACTGTCTTCCACATTCAACATTTTAACTAATTGCACAGTCTTTTTAACACCAATAAACATCTTCAAGCATATAAACTGATTTCTAAGCAGTTGCGCAACAAATCACCACACGGATGTAGGGAAAACTTTGCTATGTAAGTGGATATAAAAATCTACAGGTTAGCTCACTAACTTCAGTCTGCACTGTGTGGCATCCCTGAAATACACTCCATACAGAGACAGGGAAAAACGTGGAAAATTGACAGTAGGTTAGAAAAGGTCGTTGGTCATTTCTTGCCTTTCTTTAATTCCAGCATAGTACAAATAGGAGAATTTTGTTATAAAATTCCTGCTTCTGCCATAGTGGTTATTTAGGTTTAACATCTGTGCCTGTTTGATGAAGCCAAAGTGAACAAATTGTTTACTGCTGTTTGTTCTGAAAGCCTTGAAACATTTTTAAACAATTTTAATGAGAAACATGAAGTCTGATGTATGCAATTTATCACTGATTTTGGTGATCACAGCTCTGGGCCACAGTGTGTGTGACCATTGACATTACACACATACAAGCATGAATGTGGTGGTGATACATGTGATGAAATAGAGAGCTACATGATAAACTATGCAACCATGTGATACGCTAAATTATTACTCACCTTTGACTGCTTCACCTGCCCTCTGCCCATTAATCCTTCTCTCCCAGGGCTTCCTCTGACACTTCAAACCTTGGAGCAGATTCACACAGCAACCAATACAATAAAAAAAAATAAATTTATTT
This sequence comes from Psophia crepitans, assembly GCA_013399095.1. NCBI lineage: Eukaryota > Metazoa > Chordata > Aves > Gruiformes > Psophiidae > Psophia > Psophia crepitans. The sequence goes on from VWZZ01005027.1 coordinate 1,025,369, forward strand.
TTGAGTGCTCCTTTCCTCTTTCAGTGGAGGTAAGATTTCTTCTCAAGTTGCACCCCCCTAGGGTAGGGAAAGGAAGAACCAGTCCAGTGACAGCTTCCTTAGATGTAAAGATGTCATGTCTTTAAGTGTGGATAACACATGAGTCCACAAGACTACAAACTGAAGTTTTCACCGCCAGGAGAGGACAATTCCCAGCTTCCTCATGTATCCAGGAACATTCTTCTAATAGATGGCTCTACTGAGACACACTTTTCAATCGTAATGTACTTATGGATAAAAAATATTTTTAAAAGGACTACTAGAATGGTCAGCATTCTACAGACAGGAAAAACCAAACTATAATGTCAATCAACATGTTTTGAAAATCCTTCCAAGTAGTTTTTTGAAGGTTTTCTGTAACACGCCACAATATTATGCATTATATAGATGTTATAGAATCATAGCATCATTAAGGTTGGAAGAGACCTCAAGGATCATCTAGTCCAACCATCCCCCCCACCTATTACCCACTAAACCATGTCTTTAAGTACCACATCCAATGTATCTTATGTATAAGATTTTGCAGGCAATTAAAGAATGACCTTTCTAATGTTTTTTTTTTTTATTTTGCAGTGGGGCAATATATTGAACTTAGATATGTGTTTACATCACAGAAATCTGTGTGTGTTTTTCCATAGGAAATATGTAGTTTATGTTAATAAATGAGTGTAAATTACCAGAATAAATATTATGGTAATTAAGAGATCATAACAATTTATGTGCTTGTGTAGAAGTAAAAGTGATTTTGCTTAAAATGTCTGAGCAGATTAAGATAGGGAACAAACCTTTTTCTGTAACTGCAACCTCTTTTTGATGTAACTCACTGTATTTGCTACTTTCTCATATTACCTTTCTGACTCCCTTCTTTAAAGGTAACAAGATCAGACTAGCTGTGTATGACATTTTCAAAACTTTTTTTCACCAACAAATCCTGGTTTTATGGACATTGTTCTGTCATTATTATGTTTTTAAAAACTACATGAAGTTGGTTTGAGGAGTTTCTAAAAATCCTCTCATATTCTGTCGATCTGTTCCATTTTAAAACATTACAGTCCACGAGCTAGAGAGAGAAAACTGTATAAAAGGTTTTTTTCAATGTAATTAGCACTAGCCTAATAAAAAATAATTCTTCCTTATTCGAACTGTGAACATTCTTCCCAAATTAAATTTTGAGCTACTGGATGGACAATAGTCTTTCTAGAAAATGTGATGTCTTCTAAGAACAATAAGTCTATGTATTTTCCATTCTCACGTACATACCTTTAGCTGTATCCTCAGAAACATTTACTGTCTAAAAATGGGCTAAGTTAAAAATACTGATAGATACTTATGTTCTGCTTTGTCTAATTTTTTGTGATTTTAGTTGTTATTATTAATTTATCTTAACACAATGTTTTGTATGTAGCACATGCATACACATCCATTACAGTGGATACCTACAGAGCAAGAGTTACTTCTGACTCTTTCTATAGAAATTCCATATGTTAAAAAAAAAGAGATTCAAATTTTGTGGCTTTCCTTCCAGTATCAAGGACTCTTTGTTGCACTCCATGGCCAATCCCACATAAATAAGAAGAAAATAGAAACTGCAGCTGGACTGAGCTTCCAGGTGAATAGCTTAGCCAGCTGCAAATTCATGACTTCATCTAGTTTCCAGGGTCTTGTGGACTCAGGTTCTTCCCTGTAGAATGTTTTTTAATCCTTTATACCATTAAAAAAAAAAAAAACACCAAACCCAAAACCCCAACAAAAATGTACCGGTATATCAGCACTGGATGGAAACCTTATTTATTATGTGAAATGGTTGTTTTGCAGCATGTCTTAAACAAAAAGAATATTTTCTTTGAAATGGATAGGGTGCTTGCAGATCTGATGTAAAAAGAATTTGGAGGAATAACAGTGTTAAGCATGCCATACACAGATAGGATTGCAGTGAATGAATTCTAATGTGTCCTGAAGTTTGTCTGGTAATAACTAAAAAAGAGAAGATAGAGTAACAATAAGCTGAAAAATCAGGAATTTAGAATCTCTAGCTCTATGATCCTGACTGTACCATGACCTTCATGATTCTAACTGAAATCAAAGTGTCCTCTTGGTTTGCTTTATCCACATGCAATGACTTTTGTAGTAATAATGTAGACATGCTTGTGTACTTTCTAAATAAACAAATGTGTGAAGAACATAATTAGTTAACTTTGACCAAGAAACTCAGAGTTGAGGCAACAAGTAAATGCTTAAGTCGTGACTGTTATACTCTTGTTTAAATAGGACACAGTGATGAAGCTTATGGGCTGCAGGATAGTACCCGTAGGCTAAGGCTGCATGTGTTTTTGAGTCCACCAGTCAGGAAAGTTTGTACATTGGAAGTGAACTAGAAAAAGATTTCTCAGCACTTAATTTTATGGGTTTAAAATTCATGGCTTTTGTGTTATTTCAAATAGATCAGTTAATAGTGTTCAATCTGAGTGAAATAGAGGAAAAAGTTCAATCCACAATATATTGAAAAAAATTGGCTTCGTCAGCTTGCCATTACATAGAATCAATTATCAGCAGAAACTGTGCGCTACTGAAGTCAAAGCATTCACAATCCAGAGCTGAGGTTTTGAGTTTCTCCATAGTATTTTGTGGTGTTCAGACACACAGCCTGCTCTTGTCTATTACATCAAAGGCAGAGAGAGAGGGCGTACCATACGGTATCCCAATGGACATATAACTCCAGAATCTAAATAGTTATTTAAAAGCTTTTATTTTAGTATAAGCTACCCAATTAATTTATGATATCTGTACACAGACTTCTGAATAAGTACTCTGCAGTGCTATAAACTTTGGCAATAATTTTAATATCATTTGGGATATCATGAAACGTTTTCACCCAGATTATTTTAGGAGAGCTGGAAGATGAGAATGGAATTATAAAATCAAAAGGAGTTCAGTTATAATTTCAATTTCTTAAGCTTTGAGTTAGGCTTACAACTCCCATTACACTGGAAAGCTGTGTAGAGGAAAAGGACCTGGGAGTGCTGATTGATGCTCGCCTGGACATGAGCCGGCAGTGTGCCCAGGTGGCCAAGAAGGCCAACGGCATCCTGGCCTGTATCAGGAATAGTGTAGCCAGCAGGAACAGGGAGGTGATTGTCCCCCTGTACTCAGCCCTGGTGAGGCCGCACCTCGAGTACTGTGTCCAGTTTTGGGCCCCTCACCACAAGAAAGACATCGAAGCCCTGGAGCGTGTCCAGAGAAGGGCAACGAAACTGGTGAAGGGGCTGGAGCACAGGTCTTATGAGGAGCGGCTGAAGGAACTGGGCTTGTTTAGTCTGGAGAAGAGGAGGCTCAGGGCAGACCTTATTGCCCTCTACAACTACCTGAAAGGAAGTTGTGGCGAGCTGGGGGTTGGCCTCTTCTCGCAGATAACTAGTGACAGGACAAGGGGGAACGGCTGCAAGTTGCGC
>VWZZ01005027.1:1028900-1055609 GCA_013399095.1 Psophia crepitans
ATTCTATTCTATTCTATTCTATTCTATTCTATTATTAGCAGATCTGTGAAGTTGAATCCAGTCTCATCTCATTTACTGGGCAAAGTACTGGAAAAATGCTGTGATCCCTTTGCTTCCTTAGTCTCTACTTTATTATTTCTATTTTAAGTAGAAAGAAATCAACATGAGACAGTAAGCTTTCTTAACAATGTTGATGTTGCAGATCCATTTGCTGTCTCAAGCTATTCAGGGATAGTGCTGTAAAAATGCAAGTTACGTTTAATAAAGATTAATGCAAAGTTATGTATTCTTGTGCTAAAATATTAAAGACAGCAAAACTGAAGGGCACAACATCTAGTGAATGGACCCTGGATTGCATGTTAAGTTAATGGCAGTTCTTGTTGAAAATGCACTTTGCAGTATAAAACAGCCATGATGGTACATTAACTGAAGGCAGTAAGAAGAAAGTTCTGAAACGGTGTGAAATGTTTAATTGCATACGTATCAAAAGTGAATCTAACCATGAAGTCACGGGCCCTGAAGAAATGATTGACAGTTCGAATTGTCATTCTGCAAAATCCTCGTTAAGGGATTATACCCATGCATGTTTATAGGCAAGAAACAGAGGTTAAGTTCTACTTACAGTGAAGAAACACCTGAAAAAAGCACAGCTTTTATTATTGAAAAGAGAATTCATTTGTGGGTTTTTTGCCTTTCTTCTTAGATTCATCTTTCGGAAGTGAAAAAAAATCTTTTGTGTAAGGATGCAGATAAAATTGCAGTTGAAATAAGTTGAAAAGTGATATAGGCACATCTATTAAAGGAATTTATACTGTGTGATACAATCAAAATAAATTATCAATTTGTAGAGTAACAGTCAATTTTTCAAACAAACCTCACTTCAGCCTCAAAAATTGTGGGTACTGCTTTTATATACAAGCATGACTTGTTTTTGAAAGCTTACCTGTGGAAAAAGTGACAGGCACAGGTATTTCAAAATATTTTTTAAAAATTCTATTACCTTTTAGTACATTTCAGCTTTCTGAGAGGCTTAGAGCCAGAGATAAACATTCCCAGTGGGAGAAGTGCAGATCTTGGGTAAGATAAACTTACTTAAAGACAACTGAGCCTCTGTCTGTGCTGCATCTGCTTCACTGTAATCTGTTCAGACCAACTCAAGTTTTGAATTGCCTTATTGACAGAAACAATCAACTTTTAAAGCTGAACGTTGGCATTCAGTGGTGAGGTAAGTGGATGATGAAGCCATACTTTTCAGTGTGAAATTCAAAAAAATCGGTAATGCTTCCCAATGACATGCAGAATTCCAGCATTCTGAAGAGCTTACATTTAAAACTTTTTAGAACAGGTTTTCCACAGCGGAAGAGCTTGATACGTGTTTTATTAGGGGTCAGGATGCCATAATAGTAAGAAGTAGGAAATAATATAAAGTCTCTTTCCAGAATGTAGGAGTTGTGAGAACTGGAGAATTTCTTTAATTTTTAATATTTGCACAATACACAAACTATTTCTGATGTTGAAAACTTATCCTTATGGCAAATGAATGTAGGAATCTCCATGTTGAAACTACAAGTTGTTAAGAAATGAATGAAGTCCTGTAAGAATGCAGGATGGATTCCACAGGATGGAGTACTGGTGCTTTGTTATAGACTATGTCATGTGCCAGATATGTACATCTTCCTAAATTATCTTAATGGTACATTCAATGTATATATAACAAATGTAAAGAATGATTAGATGATTGGTATTTTAGCAAAAATCTCTGAATTGAGGAGATGTTGAGAAAAAAGCTGCGCAATTGGAGTAACCATTGCTTTGCTTTCCTATATGAACAAGAAAATCGGTAATCAGGTTCTGAAGAAAAATAAAAAATACAGCCTCTCACCCACCTTAAAGACTGTTGACATTTAAGGGTCCTCTGGAAAGAATATTCTATCCTGTAAGAAATGTATTTTATCTACTGTAATCCATTTTCTTCTCATGCTTTTTTTAAGCCTCTGATTGACATTGAGTATTTGTGTTGGCTTTGCACACCATTGGATGCATGATATCTCTCGATTCTCAATCACTCTTTGCACAATGTACATTTTGCAGTCACATCTACGTGTTGCATATGACAATAGGAAAGTTCAAAATATTCTTTTCTTGCATATCTGCTCAGAAATGGAAGCAGCCACATGAAGCAGTGGTAGTTCTTGCTAATAGGCCAGCTGTAGCATAGATACAGTGAGACTCAAAGTCATGTCTGGCTACCTAATTAACCTCCCTTCACCGTCCAAATTTGAGGCAAAAAAGTAAAATTAACAAATGATTTAGGTCAGGTGTGCCCTATTAGTCTCTCTTAGTATAGGTCAGGTATGACTGGCTAATTTTGACAAATGTGCTTTAATTGCTGTCAATCTAGTTAGATAGCTTTGTGATAAATCACCTTTTTTATTAGACTTCCATGCTTTAATATCAGCTGTTCTAGCATCAGCTCCCATCATTGGCCCTTGCTGTAATCAGGCATTTCTGCTTCTGGCTGAATTTAAGATTTAAAAAAGAAGCACAGTGGTATTAAGCAATTCTATGGGTAACAATCATGACATCATCAGAGCAAATTATATTTCTGGTCAAGATATGCTGTAAAGTAAAGCCTTACAACCCCTTCCTGTTTTTTCAGACAGGTGCCTGTTTCAGGTAGAAGGGGTAGCTGCTGATCTAAGCTGCAAACAGAGAGATGCTTCAAACCAGGTAGGCATATGGGTGTTGTTTTTCACTCCACACTGCCACTGGAATGGCAAAGGAAGAGCTGCAAGTACCAGCAGAGCTGATGTGGGAAGCAGGCTGTAGGGAACGCGAGGGCTGCCCAACATTGCAAGTAGCACCCTTAATAGCTTCACCCAAAATCTGTCATAGAATGGAAATATATACATAAGAAGTGGGTAAAGAGGCAAGGGATTAAACAGGCACATGTGCTGATAGATTTGGTCTGATAAGGGAGACCAACAGCAGCAACAGAAATCAAAGAATTGGTATGGGCTGAGAGTCTGGTGTGGCCATAAGTGTTGTTTCTTAAGTGCAACAGCTGTTTACTGTTAGCTTTCCCACTGTGTTTGGCATTTGTTATGGTTTTCCTCTAAGTAGGAGCCTCATCCTGTGTCTTCATAATCACCAACAAGGACAGAAGTTAGATTTTAAATGCAGTTCCTCTTTGAAAGAAACCCAGATGTGTCACTTTCTCAGCTAAAGGTGCTGTCAGGTTCTCCTGCTGCATGCACAAACAGGTACTGCAATATTATTTAAAATATATATATATATATACACACACACAAACATATATCCCTGGATGGCTTAATTGTCAGGGCTCAGGCAAAAATGTCAGCATTTTTTGTTTTGTCCTTGGCATCTTTATTGGGTCTGGCAATAGGATCTCTAGCTAGAGCCAGTTTCAGTAAGTATCTCTTAATCTTTCCATAATAGGAAAGGGATAAAGACTGACAAAAGAATTCAAGAGTACGTGTGAAATTAATTGCTAATTCTGTGAGTTGGCTACAAGTCAGCAAATTGGTCAATACCTCAGATACTGCTTACTTTCCTGGTGCATATCTATGTGTCTGTAGAGTGACTGATTTTTCAAAGCTGCCTTTTCAATCTGCTCTGAGTTTGCTTTCTGTAGGAAGTTACAGCCATTTTATGTTCAGTTCAGATGCAGCCTGTTATTGCTGAAGACAGACTCTTACTCCTTTTTTGTTTGGTCTTGCTTTGTCCCCATGGTCTTAAATATGGAAATTTGAAAATATGTGGTTGTGTTTGTAAAGGGTGAGAATAATACTTTACTGGTTTAGTAGTTATGTCATCATTTTAGTGCTAACAAAATGGCCTTCATATTTCTGCAGAAGGTAAGGTGCTAAATGTGAATGCAGAATTAATGTTCTCTTCCATGCACGTATTTTACTGAGAAAACTCCTCCTCTCTTGGGCCTCTTTTGACTACTCTATGTGTAAAAATGCCCTGATTCTGAGTTTATTTCAGCAAATAGAACAAAAATCTACTCATTATATTGGGGATTTTTGTTGTTGTTATTTAGAATGAATTAAAAGTATTTTATGTTTTTTCTTTCTCGTGAGTTAATCATGTATTCTTAGTAACTTGCATCATCACGTTTTGACATTTTATAGTTATTAGCCATCTATATAGAAATATTTGGATTGCTGTTAAGAGTGCTTTTGGCACCTCAAAATCTGTAAGCAAGTAGGATTATGAAATGTAGACACCTAAAATAAGGTGTTGCTCAGATGCTTTACCCTTATTCTAGCATCGTAAAAATAATACTGTTCTTGGCAAATATTTTGAAGTGAAGTTTGAATTTCTCACAAGGAAGATAAGCATGTGCTTTGAAGGGTATTGAAGTCTTATTTTGTTTAAGACTTATCCCAATTCTAAAGTAGAACACATTTCGTATTATTAAAGAATGGTAAATAGTAAAAATTTTTCTTCTAACTAGTATTTTGCCCCTTATTACCTACAGCATCACATCTATTTTTTTAAAGATATGTTGGATATAAATTAGGAGGGTTTTTTATTTACTTATAGCACTATTCCTCCCAAGTGAGTGTACTACTCTGCAGGACTGGGTTTATTGTCACTGTCAGGTTTGAATTTAATCACATATTAAATTAATTTATCCCTAGAGTTGTTAAAATAAAACAAATTTAGAAAGACATTTTTGCCTTGAATATTCTATTAAACTTGTCTCCTGGCTTTATTGCTTAAAAATATCTTTCAAGCAGACAGTTGAAAATGAACTATCGTTTTTATTTCCATTTAGAATTAAAAATATGTATTCTGTTTCTGAGTGGAGTCTTGCTTTACCACTCACGTTGATAGGCTAATACTCTGGAACAGATCACACGGTTGAAAATATCAACCATAATGGAAAAAAGAAAACAAAAAAGAGAAAGTTGACCAGAGGTGCTATGAGGGGTCTTACGCCCTCCTGGTTCTTCTACAGCAGCCAAAGCTGAGGTAGGAGCATCACACTGCTCTCAGGAGCTTGTTCTGTGTCACCTAGCTGCCATTCATCAGTCATAAACCTCCAGATAAACAGCATAATGTCAGTTCTTTTTGCCAGCCTAAGATAACAGTTCTTTATTACTGGGACTCTGCTGGAATGCTTTTCCTTCCTTCTTCCTTAACAGTCTAAATTGTTAGAGGATCTAGTTTAAAACGTATTAAAGTTTTGCAGCAGGGGATACCACCTGTGTGTCCCTGCTTCTTCTGGCAAAACCTTTCTCACTCAGCTCTTCAAAAGGTTCAAAAATACATTCTTTTCTTTTTTTTTTCCCCCCTTCTCTCATTGCTTGTCAGTCAGAGACAAAAGGGATTAGTAAACTAACTTCTGCCATCGAAATTGGAATTTAAATCTCACACAGGTTACTAAAGCAAGTTTTCCAATCTGTATTTTGAGTAATAGAGAGTTTCTTGATAATTAAACCTGCAGTAATACATGAAAGTACTTCAAGTAACTGTGTTAAAAACTCATCTAACTTTGCAGTAAATGGCTTCATTATCTGGTGTTAGAAGAAAGTCAGAGTTGGCATTACGGGTAAACAACTGATTCCTTGGTCCAGCTGTACTCCGTTGTGTATGTGAAATGGTAGTTTGCCAGACAACTTGAGCAGCGGGAAGCCTTGGGGAAGCTGCTCTTGTACATGTGATTGTATTTACGTAATCGTATACTGTGTCATACCCTGTTTGCCTTTGAAACAAAACCGCTCTGCTTTTGCAAAGGGAACTGCAAGAGCTGGATTTTCATGAAGGCCAAAACCCTTTATAATCTGAATTTGTGCTTAATACAGGTTACAAGGTCTAAAGTCTTGGCCACAACAGGACACTTCAGCCTTATATCTCTTGACGACAGATGGTCAGACCTGAACTGAAACTACTGTTTTGGTGTCAGACAGGAAGGAAGTTAATCACTGACAGTTGTTTTGAGAAAGATTGATAACATCTCTCTTGATTAGTAACAATCAGGAGACTTAAGTAAAAATTGACACTATGAGGAAATGTCATTTACCCGTTAAAATATCAAAATGTAGAAAAGTTTAGGTGACATGCAACACTTCCTCATCTTGTTACTAGTACAACTGTTTGAATAGTATTCATCAAATATTGCTCTAAAAATTCTTATACCTTTCACAGACTGTAAAGCAAGCATTATGAAAAGAAAATATTGCACAAATGCTTTGCTGTTCACCGATGTAATTTACTTGACCTAGTTTGTATTTATTTCAGAAAGCATGATGCTTTACTTTCAACAACGTTGGGGTACATATGCAGTCTTTCAGGTTTTGGGAGTGTCTTTTCAAGCCCAACTTGACTCATCTGTCCGATTGCAGACAAATAACATTACTCTGTTGTCTTCATTGATCACCTAAATCTATGCTTAAGAACTGCATTTAAATTAAATAGGTTTTCCTATTTATTTATTTATTTCCCACATAATGTAAACTTTGTTTTCTTTCAAGTTCTTGTTATCTGTAATTTGTGAGGCTATAAAAAGTTGTTCTAAATGATCTCAGTAGTGTACAGTGCAACGGCGTCATGCTTCCCTGACTCGAAATTCAGCCTGGATTGAGCATAGGGTATAATACCAATCTGCAGAGAAATGTTCTAAAATGTTGTACGGCTGAGCTTACTGAACTTTGTTCTTGCAGCTCTAAAATCTTTCCCTATCTTCAACACACACAAGATAGGATATGTGCTATTAACCAAATCAGATGAACAAGAATTGAACAGAACGATCAGATTTGCTTTATCCCTTTCAGACCAAAGCTCTGAACTGGCTTGCCAAACCCCTTAATGTTTGGGTTGTGTTTGGAAAATTGAAATTAAGTTTTGGTCTGCAAAAGGGTTTCTGCTTCAAATAGCATTTGGTTTTTGTTGGGCTTTTTTTGTTTGTTTATTTGCTTTGTTTTCTTCTTCTTTACAGGACAGCATTTGCAATAAACTGAAGATGTTAGGAGCTGCATCTCTATAACTGCTGTAAAAGTAGCAGAGAACTGTTTGGCTAACCTTGTTTATGTTAAGAACCAGGGTGCATATGAGAAATAGTTAAAATTCTGTGTGGATACAGTAATTCATGTAATTAGTAACTCATGCATACAGATATGATTTGTATACATGTGTGGGTAGGCAGAACAGCATGTTCAGTAGATTTTTCTCATCTCCCTCCTCCATTTTTTAATTTATTTTTCTAATGGAACAAATAGTCCCTATAGTGTACCTGGCAGGTAACATTCAGTAGGCTAACCGCTTCTATCAAGTTAGGGAAACAAGATGCTTTTAGTGATTTTACAGTATGTGCACATAACCTGTTTTTCTGTTAATTGGGGACGGAAAAGGTAATCAGAATTCAAATTTGCCGAAACTCACTGTTGGGACTTGCACTTAAAAGCCCTAAAACTTCCATACACGGATACTGTTCTGCTTTTAAAATGGTTCGCAAGTTTAATCACCAACTAGAATTGATTTTGCAGCTCAAATGGGACCAACACACGGCTGCAACTGCTTGTCAGATCTCCCTGTGAACAAAGCCACTGTAGCTGTAAGTTTTAACAGAGTGGAAAATACCCCAATGTGTCTGAAGTAAAAAGTCTCCAAGTTGTTTCTGTCCTAAGGACACTGACTTTTCTGTAAGTGCACGTAATTCAAACAGTTTAATTGTAAATAAACTGATGTGATTAGCTCAGTTCCTCAGTCTCTGGGATACGTGGCAATAACAAAATTGTCAGATGTGTTGATCTGATTATAGCAACAAAGCAGATTTCCTGTAATGTCTTGTCCTGTTCTTGTTTACTATACTTGCCTTTTTTTTTTTTTTTTTTTTTAAGAGGATGGCCCTAATTGAAGGTGGTACAGCCTTTCAGGAAAGTACATCATACTTGAGATATGATAAACTTTGTTGACTAAAGCAAAAGAGCTTAAGTTCTCTTGAGGTCATCATTAATGGTTCCTTGGGTAGTTTACAGAAACAGTCAGAGGCATAAACAGTATAATTTTTCAGTAACCTGTTAGCACTTGGCCTGTCTAACATTCTTATTTTCATCCCTTTTCTTCCAAAAGAACAAAAGAGAATACTATTTGGTCAAGCCCTGATAAATCAATAACTTAATGCAGTTAGTTACACTTATTTAGTGCGGTTAATATTAAGACCTTGTAAGAGTTTCTTTGTATTTACTTCTTTATTCCCCCATCAGCCATTAAAGAACATTCTCATTTTCCACATGAAAGCCTCAGGAGCAATTTCACAGCGCAGACCCAACAAACTGAACACCACAAGATTAACTGACTATACTACCTTGCATTGCTAGTTTGGCTCTGTAGGATTTAAATTTGCACTACCCTTCTGAACAACCAAAACCAATTTAACTACATCCCAAATGCTTCATAGAGAAAGTCTGTTCAATTTCTTCCTTTCCTAGATTGCACGTTCAAAGTAATTTCTCCTAAATTAAATGTCATTTGGTTGTATTAGAATAATCAGGACAACTTCAGATTTTAATAAGCAAAGTTATTTTAGACTAAAACTATTGAGATGGTTTAAAAAAAACCAAACACCAACAATAAAACCAACTGCAAAGTCTCAAGGCACAGGGAATGGAGGTAGTAGCATTATAAACACATAATCATATCCAAACATTCTAAATTTTTCAACCCTGTTAAATTTTTGAAATTTGTAATTTAAATTGGAAATAAAATCTTGAATTATGTTTCATTTCAAACTGTGGTTCTTTTTTAGACTCCCGCAAGAATGCATTTAGTTTTAACAAACCTTATTTATGATGTAATTAAATACTAGAAATGTAAACAATGCATGAAACCATTGAAAAACCATGGGCAGGCTTTGTGTGTTACTAAATGTGTGGCAACTTTCATCAGATGGTCCAAGCAAGTAGAAATATTTTTTTTTTCTTCCAAAGAATCTTTTTACATTTAGTGCAACTGATCAAAGATAGAGCAGTTACTCAACCTGCCTTACTTCATTTCATGAAATAGTACCCTGGCTCATAATTACCTTTTTGAAGCACTTGTCCTCGTGTCGCCATTTCTTAGTCCTGCTCTTTATGTGGAACAAAGAGTTTTAAATACAACGATATTGCACTCAGTATTTAAAATCACTTTTTTTTGTATTTCAGTAGGGCTGAAGAGTTGTTTTCTAATGGCCATTTTATTTGTTTCCAGGTTTTCCATGAATTTATCAATCTCCTCCTTGAACTACATGTTTTTCTAACCTGCATACCAAGGCCTCTTTTTTAAGTTAACAATTGTGACTTCTAACATCACGTTAGTATTTTTGTTTCTGCTGTGCTACTTTGATATTGGCAGGAATCAGTTCAAAAGAATGCTATGAAGCCTTCATTAGGGGACTGTGATACTCAGACTCTGGGAATTCAGCCAGGGGGAATCAAATGGTGAAATATTCAAAAAGGAAAAGTGTACTGCCTCATTTAAATTCTTATACACCAGAGCAGACTGCTGAGACATACAACTAGAGAGCCTGGGCCTAGACTTTGTGGTTGTGTTCGGTGTACTCTGTCTCGTATATCCTTAAAACATGAATGCTGTTTATATTAGACGATACTCCAACGGTGATAAACCATGACGTATTGCGGTTTCAAGGCAAGGCTTTCAAAATTTTGTTGTGTGTTTAGGTATCTGGTATAATGGAGGCAGGGCACAGGTGAGACCAGGGAACAACTCACGTCCATACAACAGGTAGAAGCAGCAAATGCTTCACGTCACTTGGCTGGTGGAAGCACTATGGGTTGAAGGAGTCAAATGTGCAACTTGCAGGGCATTCCTGAGTATGAAGAATAGTAAAATGTATCGAAAGAAAGATTCTTAATGCAGCATATTGCTAGAAACTTAATAGTTATCCTATATAATTCAGGATCCACGTTTCAATGAATTATGCCTAAATGACATCTTAGGAAGGATATGGTAGTAATCAAAGGATCAAGAAGTAATAATCGTACGGCAATGTTTTAACTGACTAAACAGCTTGCTGTAGCTAAACTTATTAGAAACCTGATAAGCATGCAGGTAACTAATTGTAGGTACTTAATTATGAAATGTAAACATTAGAATTTGTCTCATAGTTATCTTTTAAACTGAGGGGATTTCTCTCGTCAACCTGGGACTGAGTGGAAGGAAGAAAACCCCCTCAATAATCCACTATCTGTATTTGTGTATAACTTTATCTGATTTAATCTTGTACTAAACACTGGTACTGCATATGTTGAAACCTAGTTACTTGGAAACACTTTCTTCAAAAGCTACAGCAAATACACATCAAAGTTGCCCACCTCCCCTAGGCGCTCCATTGTCTGTTTTTGCAGTTCACTCCTACCTGGGGAGCTCCTGGCTGTGCCCCCTGTTTAAACAGGAAACAGCCATCGCTGGCTGCAGGCCAAGAAGAAGGATTTTGGTCGTTGGTTGGTTGGGGTTTTCTTATTATTTTGTTTCAGCTGTGATTTCTTCTCTTATCTAAGAAAAGTCTCTGGGTACATGCAGAAACCATAATAATGAAAGCCTGTGTGTGATCAGTTTGATTCTGTTAAATGTGACTGCACCTGACAGCATTAGTCTCCTCTGTCATTTTCCATGCTACTCAGTGCCTCCAAATGTCTCTCAGTCCCTATCCACAGGTATTCTGGGTCTTTCAGGTTCTGGTTTGGTTTTAAAAAAACAAAAACAGATTTTCTTAAAGGAAAGCCTTGAAATAACCAAGTTGTTTGACTCGTGCTTTCCCTTACATGTTTTCTGCTCTTGTTGGCTCAGTTGCATCTCTGAGCTTTGCCCTGGTATCTGGATTGCTGTTCTGGCATCTGGAGAGAGCCATGACATAATGGCATTCGAGTCCTGGCCTGTCTATCTTTCTTTACTGAAGACAATATCAGCCAAAATTTGTCTTCTGGCCATTTAGCCTTTTCATATGCTTGGCAAAATAGCTTCTACTCAGCCTAAGTAGATTTACAAGCAACAGTAAAACAAAGGAAATGAAGAAGAACAGAAGCAGTGTTCCCATTTAGCAGGCAGATTTGGGGCCGAAGATACTTGGCTGTGCTCACTGATGATGTTAGAGCAGTTCATCAGTATTCCAGTCTGCTGTCCAGTAGGCTACATTTTCCCACATTATTTTTCTCCACCATCATGCACGCGTATGCTAAATGGTACGTATGCGTGGCAGTGCAGGTGAGGGGATATGAACTGAAGTTTCTGTTTCCTTCTACTGCCATTGCAGTACGAAGTACATGGGCAGGGTAGTAAATGGAAAGAATCAATACACTGGGTTATGGTAAGCAAGCACAGGCACATGAGCAAAAGTGTGAACACCATCCAGATATTTCTATAAAGATAGTGCCTGGAATGGGAAGGTTTAGGTGAAGATGGGCCAGGAAAAAAACAGATGCAGAAGAAAAGCTGTGATAATGCAGTGAATTCAGCTTGCTATGACTCTTAGTGGAAAAACAAAAAAATAAAAAATTGTTCATAGGTTGATAATGGTTGTTAAATAATCTTGTTTGAATTTTACACAGGACTGTGTTATTCAAGACACTTTACTAATGTCTAATAGCAATACCATCTATTTATATGTTTATCTAGATAGATATCTATAATATCAACATTTGAATAATTAAGCACTGTACCTGATACTACAAAGTGCAGCATGTTGCGGCACTTTGCAATGGTGTATCTCAGGACCAAGTCAATAGAGAATACGCTTTCAGGAGTGGACTGTACTGCTTGATTTCCACAGGTGATTCCTATCTGTGGTTCAAAAGTGCTTAGAGGACTTCAGTCCTTTGTGCTAGTGAAATGGAATAGACGTTGGTCATTAGAGATGTCGTCTAAAGTTCCTAAAGCATAGCCATAAAATACTACTTCAGTGAAACGTGGAGTATTCTGCCACAAATATTTTGTTATCTGGAAAGTCTGCAGGATTATTCATAGATTGGTAGGGGTTGGAAGGGACCTCTGGAGATCATCTAGTCCAACCCCTCTGCCTAAGTGGGATCACCCAGAGCAGGTTGCACAGAATCACATCCAGGTGGGTTTTGAATATCTCCAGAGAAGGACACTGCACAGCCTCTCTAGGCAGCCTGTTCCAGTGCTTGGTCACACTCAAAGTGAAGAAGTTTTTCCTCTTATTCAGATGGAACTTTCAGTGTTCCAGTTTCTGCCCACTGCCCCTTGTCCTGTCGCTGGGCACTACTGAAAAGAGTCTGACCACATCCTCTTGACATCCACCCTATAAATATTCATAAGTATTGATGAAGATTCATGATAACCATAACAATAAATTCTGGGTAAATTTAACACACCATTTTCTTTGCAAAAATTTGGAAATGGTTTTATATTTTGCAGAAGAATGTTGACAAATACAACTATAAAAAATGAACTGATATCAGTGACCAACGTAAACTGCTTCATCTTTTATTTCGGTTCAGTTGTATAACACACCTCTCACATAATTTCAGTTTTGAGCTTGATCTCTCAATTCTTGATTTGTATGTAGAATATATTTTTAATAACTCACTGAAACTGCTGAGCTTAACTATTGCCCTTCTGATGATACCTACACAAAGCTCTTGGCTTTAACATATATTTTCCAATAAACCCTTAGATGCCTCTGTAGAAATATTGTTGGGGGGTGTGAGGGGCAAAGAGCCTTCAAAAGAAAGAAAGGAAAAAATCTTTAAAATATTAAATATTTATTTTTAAGCTAAACTTTGTTTTGAGCAAGAACCTATTGTTTCTGTCAGTAGGTGAATGATACAGAACCCACAGTATTTCCTTCACTTCCTTCTTGCTTCAGCCTGTGTGAGTGCTGGATACAATTGCGATGTTGTCCTTGGGAAGTAAAGAGTATAGATCCTCATCAGTTCAATGAGGAGGTCTCACTTTTACTTTTTTCCACAAGTCCATATGGATTGTATCTTTTTTCTTTCTGAACTTGCTCCCGATAAACACATGCACGTGCAATACACAAACTATAAAGAGAAATAAAATATGAATGTTGTGTATAGCTTTTTAAAAAGTGTTCAAACTTTTTGTTTGTGTACAGACTTTCGATAAATTTACTCTTGAGCTCCATAGAAAAAGGTGAAGATGTATGCTGGGGAAAAAGCCCTGGTCAGTAATGTTCTCTGCTTCCTGCAAAGTCCTGCAAAGTAGAAGTTTGTAAACGTGAGTTTTGTAAATGTATAAAACCTGACAATAGTAAAAAAACTGGCAGACATGGAACAACAAAATTATCGGGTATTGCCTCAGACTTCTGTGAAGCTCAAAGTTTAGAAGGAATTTTGGGCTCATATTGTTAAAGCATACATGATTTTTGTATTAGCACCCCACACACCAGTTTTTATTCAGGCAGAATATTTTGCTGGGACTTTTTTCTGCACAGCATTACAACCAAGTACCTGTTGCCCGTGCATTGTTTATATGTATTGTTTGCCTCTGTACTAATACCAGCTTTGGGTAAGCTACATTACTTGGCCTGTGTTCGCCTAGCCTCAGGGTCTCTAATTCTGCCAATTTCTATTGGTTTGGTGGTTGATTTCAGTGCGCAATGACATTTCTGGTTGGGAAATGGATGACTTCTGCTTGAATTATATAGCCAGACCCCTAAAGAATTCTTATTTTTTGTGATATATTTACATCAGGTTATCAAGGGTGATTTGTGCCTTAACAGCCTGATTAGTTTTGATGGTGAAATGATTGCCCCTGCAGGAAAAAAGTAGATGTCGTTTACCTTAACATTAGGAAGCCTTTTAATACAGTCTACTGCAGTATCATGGCCTCCAAACTGGAGGTAAGTGGACTGGATGGGTAGATTGTAAGGGAAAAATCTGACTGGACCCTGGAGCTTGAAAAGTACTGGTAAATGGCAATCTTACTTGACAGCTGGCTAGAGTGCTATTTTTCCAAGTATGATACTGGACCAATATGCTTGGACGCTTTCACCACCAACCCAGGTGATGGGACAAAAACTTGAAATCTGGAGACGGCACAGATATTCATGCTAGGGAGTGGGATATCTTGATTAGAAGATACCATTTCAAGTATGTATGCATCTAATTATCTTGCAAGAATTTATTTCTAAACTATCCTGCATTTTTTGTTTTGTGAGGTTTCAGCTTTTTGGTGGTTTTTTTTTTTCTTGAATGAGGTGGCAAGGGAAAGGGAGCAAGAGGTAACTAATCCAAGATGAAAATGCTTGAGCCAAGTATTTCAGTTCACTTAAAATCAAGCCCTTATTTCATCTTGGGTTTCTGATTGTTGCTCTAAGTTTGGATAAAATTATTCTATTTAACCAATCTTTTTGTAAGCTGTTGTTTTCAAACAATTATGCTGGAATATTTGACATGTTGATCTGTTATCACCTATGGACACATCTTCTAGTTTTAGTAGCTTGGTAATTGTATAATGCTGATTCTTTAAAGGCCTAAACCAGTGCTTAATGAAAGGTTACAAAGGTTGATTCTGTGGGGTTTAGATCTAGTTTGTCTTTTCCATTATTAGTGGTATGTAACAGTTTGCATAATTCTGTGTCATATTGGAAATGTGGAATATCAAGGGCAGATGCAAGAGGGAGAGGTAGGGAATGTAATGCACAGCTGAACCAGGTTGATAAGTTTTGTTTTGAGAAACTGTGCACCCTGTTTATGAAGAAAAGCCTGTAAGTTTCTACGGAAACTTGTTTACATACTACAAGTTAATTGCATCTTTAATGGAAATATCTGATTTTGATTTATTTTAAAATGTTGAAATTGTGTGGTAAGTGCAGGAGTTCTATAGAAGTACTATATATTGTATTCTGGAGATGCTCCCTATGCCCACACTTCAAGAACAGGGATGAGAAACTCTGCTACAGCCATATATAGACCATATAAATAGATGCAGCAGTGTTTGAGTTCCAATGATGTATCAGTCAGGAGGGAACCAAAAGTACTTTCCAAGGAGACAGTGACGTGTGAATGTTCAGTTCTGCTGTAGTTTGCCAAGAATGTAAATATTTTTATATGGTGATATGCAATATTAGATCATTCCCTGAGTTCTTCCCCCATTCATTTTGCACAAAGAATGTGCAGTTTTCGAGCACTCATACCACATACTGAGATGAACCCTGGTTTTCATGTTTCAAGTACTGGCACTGAAGTGAGATATAACCAAGTATTTTACACTGGTAAGTGTCATGTTGGTGTTGAAGATTAGATCACTGACATGTAAGTGAGACATACCCAGTTTCTCTATTTTTTATCCTGCAACATTATACCCACGTGTTCTTTCTTACTGAGAAGTGTTCAAATTCTGATGCATTGTTATATTCCTCTCCAAGTGTTTTATGACTTTCAAGGATGCATTGTAAAACATTGAAACATTGGGTGTATTGCCTGCTCCTCTGGGGGATGAGGAAGTAATGATGTTGTTTTACCTACACGATTGTATATGCAGTGTAAAAAGCACGTTCTGAATAAAGGTGAAGGCAACTAAACATAAAGGCAAGATAAGCATATAATCAGTTTAATAAATCATTTAATTGCCTGATGTATTGCTTTATGGTAATGCAAAATACATACATCACGTAGGAGTCATGGCCCTTTAAAATAATGTTAGTGTCTTGGCTTGTTAGTCTTGACTTAAATGGCCCGTTGACGTATGGAACTATAAGAACCTAAGCAGCTATACACAAGCTAGGCAGGAGATTGGGCCTCAGTGTGAATCCAGAGGCGGAGCTAGCAAGTGCTTATTTGATGTAGAAGACCCAGCAAGTGTGGGAATATTCAGTGAGTTAGGCCTGAATCACAAAGGCGTATTGGATGGGAGAAAGGACCCTTCAGGAGTGCGTTGGCAGTCCCCAGACTTTTGAATCTACCTGGACGCCCTCACCATTGCTATCTCCACATCATTCTTATTGTGTTTTAATGAGCTGTTATTTAATGAGACACATTTGTCTTTCTCTTTTCTCCCTATTCCTGAAAAGGATGGGGATGAGAGTGGGAGTCAATACTGTACATTTAGTACAGATTCATATCCTCTGTCCTTGCTGAGGTAGCAGATGGCTACCCAGGAAGCCTCCTTTTGTGACACAGTTACTTGAGGACCATGGATGATGAGTTAGATACGTGATGCGATCTCATCTCATTGTACTTCTTCAGTTGCCTCAGAAGAAGCTGAAAAGCTGTATTAAGTAAAATAGTTTTTCCGTGTAAGAAATTGCTGTGCTTGCCCCAGGGACACTGAAGGCCTGAATGGAAAAGAAGATCGTGTCTTTGATACAGATAGGAGGAGAGACATCTTTATTAAGATGTCATGCAGAATATGGAAAAAGTTTGGGGACTGCTGGACTATAATGAACTTGCTTTCAGAAATGTACTGAAAGCAGCTATTTACTGAGGATATCAGTTGCAGCCCTCTGGGACTGAGGGTCAAACAGAGCTGATTATTGCCAGCCTAGAAATAGGATTCTCAATAACTTTGCAGCGTTGCTGAGCACCTACTGTTTAACCCTAAATGACATTTATTAAGTCTGTGCAGTCAGTGGACTGACGGAGTCACTTCCTCATTATTAAATGTGCGTTTTTCTAATCTTGCATCATCTCAGTGCTTTATTTAAAACTAAAATCAATATTCATGGTGCAGAGGGCTTTTTTCCCCAACTCTTTCATAAACCTCTTGAGTTCTTCTTCATCTTCAAGTACCTTCAGTGCAGACAGTGTACTACATCTATGGCAAGACAGACTGGGAGAAATTGCTTCAAGTTCTTTGAAATCTAAGAGCGAGCCAAGGTTGTCACACTCTTTTTGCATCTTCCCAAAAGGGGATTTCTGTCTTGTATATGAAAATAAACACTTACTGAAAAATGTTACAATGCTGCAATGTATGACGTAATATTAAAAGAACAAAATAAACAATGCTTATCCTTGATCAGTAATGCAACAGCTTACTAGTCATTGTACAATGTTGCTATCAAGTAACTACAGAGTTAATTACTGGAGTAATATCTTAAAAATAATATAATGGGGATTTCTTAAATCAGGTGAGAATAAATGAAAGATTAAGCACAAATTATTCCAATCGTGCGTACCGCCCAAAGAATGTTCCATATCAGATGCATCAGTTTAAACCCTGCACAAGACAGTGAAATAATGCCCTCTTGTAAAAAGCTGACGTCAGTGAAATACTCTGTAATATACTTTGCTTTTGCGTTATTCTAAAACTGTAATGAAAAAGAACTGTTTCACTTGTCATGGTTTTCTGGGGTTGTTTGGTAGTTGGTGTTTTTTTCATCCTTTTTCTTTTTTCTTCTATAAAGATCAGGAATATGGGAAACAATAAGATAAAGCCATCTGGGAGTTCTTTATGTGTATGTCTAAAAGTTAGGGGATGAAATAGGTGTTATTTTAAACTGCATACATTCAGATAAATCAGTAAAAATAAAATGATAATGAAATAATGGCATTTCATATAGAGAAAACGAAGACCCTTAAGCCTAGAAGTCTCTGTAATGAATCAATCAAAATGGAGTTAGTAGATAGAAGGATTAAAGGACTGTAATAAGACCATGCTACAGACCACAACAGGAAAAGCTGGGGAAAGAAGAAATACTATATGGTAAGATAAAAAAGCTATGTATGGATAATAACACTGTGATGATGGCTGATAAAACTTCCATAATATTAATTTGAAAACCTTTGAGACACTATGGAAATAATTGTGGTTGCAAATTACTGCTTCCTGAATCATATCAGGAACAGCTTAAGCACGAATCTGGCAAAGCTAATGCAAATACCAACCTGAGTAAATAAGAAATAGTCGGTACACAAACATCTCCCTAATCTGGGAACTGAACCAATTACTACCAAAAAGTCAGACATGATTTTAACAGCTTTTGTTCTAGAAAGAAGCTGATTGATAAGGGGAAACGGATTGGATCAACCTTAGCACAGAGGATAAAACATTAAGGCAAAGATGCTCATAAAATTAGCCAAGGATATTTATATTTTATTTTTACGCACTTATTACAGTTCCGCAAACTGGAATGGGGTGGAGTCTTTAACAAGCATCAGGTTATAAATGGTTTTGTAGCATAATAGTTCTACAGTCAACTGTGATTAAGAAATTAAATACAGTATTTGGGGTCTACTGCAGTGAAGACTTTCTGTTTGCTGATTCCTTTGACTGTAGCTACTCAGTTAGTAGCTTCCAGTGGCATCTCCAACCTTCCTAAATAATAGTGTAAACTTCACAGAACAATTAATAAAGTCTAAGTCTTTAAGATAAAGTTGGTGCATGATTTTATGGATTTGGCTAAGAACATGAAATATGACCAAGGGGTTCATAAGCTGGAGAAAAAAATTGCCGATACTTCAGGAAAACAGAGACACAGAGATACCAGACCAGATGAAACAGAGGAAAGTGGGGAGGCAAATAAGAAATAAATGAAAAGATATTGGAAGCAGCTGATCTGGTCACAGGCTACAAGACTGAGGACTTTTTCCTTATGCTCTACTATAAAGCATTTGTAAGTGAACCACTGCAGAGGAGAGAATAGGAAAGTCCTTGCTAGGTCCCCTAGATTTTGTTATTGAAGGAATTTGTGAAGATTTTTGGTGAAAAATTTGGAGAAAGACAAGATAGAAGTAAACCATCTGATCAGACACTTTTCCTAGTGTAAACAAACTGTACAGATCATATTTTCTAGTACACTTCCCAGGACATCTGTTATTGAACACTGCTGGAAACAGAATACGATATCTGGCCTATTACAGCAGGCTTATTATCTTATTGAAAAGCTTGCCATTAAATGTGTTGTCAGGAGACAGGACGTGTCACGTTACCCCTGAGTCTTAATGCACAACAGGAAAACATTGAAAGTAGTGATGAGTTTATAGAAAAATACTTGAAGCAGTGTGTACCCAAGAATGTCATTAATATAAAACATTGTCAGCATCTCCTACAGTAACACATTTTACTGTACTTTTTTTCTGTTATTTCTTTTTACTGCAGTAATTTACAGGTAGGCAGGTGGATTTTTAGCAGCGATCTTTCTTCTTACTAGTCACAAAATCAGTACCTTTTTTTTTTCCAAGTATGTTGGCTTCATTTCAGCTTTCTTCTAAAGAAAGTACTTTACAAAAGCAAGTAGCCATTTTTAATCCCATTTTTCAGCTGGGAGAAAGTGAGTCATGAATTAATTCAGTGAACCACAGAATATTCCTTGTAGTGAGGTATGGATCAAATCGGGGACAGAACACAGACCTCCTCAAGCTCAGGTCCCCTTCCTCTTGCCTACTTTGGTTGATTATTTCACAGCTGACTCTGAACACAGCTTGTAATAAACAGTCCTATTTGGAATATAATGGAGACTTATTTGGGGTATTTAATGATGCAACGTGACATGGAAGGGATGCTCTGCAACAATTTTCATGCCAGTGGCTTGCACCATGCGAGCGCAGATGTTCAGCAGAGCGGCAGTGAGACATTCACCATAGCTCTGAGTTCCGTCTAGCAGATCCCCTCCAAACGTGTAAGCTCCTGCAGCTTGTCCATTATGTTCCTGTTTGGCAGAAAGGCGATTGCTGCTGTGCTGACATTCATCACTGAGCTTTTTACTGTGGGTCTGCCGTTCTTATGCTGACACACTTATCTGAAATCAGCATGGGGATGTATCAGACCTGGGGAGGGCTTTTTTTCCCCCAAAATGCTTTTTCTTCTCCTCTGGTATTATATTCCTTTCTGTCCCTGATACTACGTAAGAAATAGTGATAATAGCAAAATAGCACAAGTAAAGAAAAGGCTGCAAATATATATATATGTATAAAAAATGTAGAAAAATATATATGTATCTTTATATATTGCATTGTGGATGTCGTGTATCGTGTCCCCCCCCACTTCTGTAATCAATTGAAATACAGATTTCAGTGTATGATGCTGCAGGAGGTCTGGTAGCCCATTTCCACCATCTTTAGGCAGTCAGTCATTTTATTTCAGTGACGTCTTTTGGTACATATACAGAGGAGCAGTCCTTTGGTGAGGTAGGGGGTGTTTTTATTTGCTGGGATGGGGTAGAGATGGTGTTGCTTTTCTGGAGGGCAGAGGGACTTGAGCATTATGATTTCTGTATCACCGATTGTCAGGTGGCAGATTAGAAAATGCTGCAAAATAGGATAACTGGTTTTGTATGTAGAACACGGACACTGAAGGCTCCTCTGCTGATGAAAAGTGATTTTTGCATATCTCTTGAATCTTCGTACTCCTTTCAGTAGGAATGACGTTTGAAAAAAGACTGGATCAAATTTTCAGACATGCTGAATATCTAGTGTCTGTTTACTTCAAGTTATCGCGAGGCTGTTCAAAAATGCTGAATATTACGGTCAATGAAATGTAGTGTATCTCTTCTCAGTAGCAGCTCAGACAAGCTGTCCTTAAATCCTTGTGTTGTCTCTACTTATGTATTCTAAATCTGTAAATTTACCTATTTTAATACACTAATTACCTGTACTAGTACTGTGTTTCACTACTTAAAGATTTTTAATCCTCATTATTATTATCATTATTATTTCCTTTCCTGAGTCATTGTCAGATGACCACTTTAATTCTTAAATCAAGTTCAACTCATGGTGCAAGGAAACTACTTTGTAACTTCAGGAAGAGTGGCAGCATCTATAAGTTATTGTAACTAATACCCTGTAATGTCTGTAATAGTAGGTACAGAGACTGTAGATGTACTCTATATATGTGTAGTAAGCAGAAAATCCATATAATAGGAAACATGCAGGGCCTCTTCTGTTCTACATTTCATGTTCCCTACATCTGGTGCAGAATTATTCTCTTCTGAATCAAGCCACGCCATCTAGCACCTTTTTAAGAAAATGCCCCTAAAATTTCTGGCAATGAACAACTGGCAGCATTAACCTGCCACACAAAATGAAGTGATAACTGATGTTTTGTTGTCTGAGTCTGCTCAGTTGTCTGAGCTGAACGCAGCGGCTCTGTGAGAAGTGTGAGGTATGCTTTTTCTCACTATGATCTCCCTTAGTCAAAGTTCTAAGGATAAATACCCGAGTGTTTATAATAATTATTGGTGCTGATCAGACATCCATTACTCTTTCAAATCTGTTTTCAGGCACAATTACAGGAATTAGTATTTTATCCTTCGTGCATTGACATAAATCTTAATAATATTAAAGTAAACCAAATACAGAGTTGGAGTTTAGTGCGACAGACCTCCTTCTACTTGTTTTATTAAAGTTTGGATACTCAATCAGGAAGAAGAAACGGCACTGCCTTTGTTCATGTGTCACAAATAATGTATCAAATATTGCAAGAAATACTTAAGGGACAAGGATTTCGAAAAACTGTACATTAACACATATTCGGACAAAATGTTAATTTAGTAGTTTGGAATTCTGATTAATAACCTTTTCAAGAAGTTCTCAAGTATAAGTTGTTTGCCTCAATTTACCTGTAGTTAATACTTGCAAGTTACCGTTGTCTTTTATTTTCTTATGTTGAAATTCAAGTAACCACATCTAAATCCCTGCAGATGTTTCTTTTTTCCATAACTATTCAGTATTATTGATTTCTATATCAGTGAAAAATAATCATCCTTGATGCATCAGCCAATATGACACAAAAGGGAGGTGATAAAAGTTTAAGGCAAAAATGTGCTCTCTGCAAACTGATGTGTCTTGTAGCTAAAAATACTTAAATTTATATAGTAACCGTTGCAATCTCTTTTGGAGAAACACATACTGAAGATGTGGAAACCTGCTTTCTTCGCTTACTGGTCAGTGTTTGGCCTTTTTTTATTATTTACAGTCTTAAAAATAGAATCTGCACCTCTAAATGTGTCTAGGTAGTTGGTACGTAATTTTTGTGATTTCTTTTGTACAGCCAACTATTGCATTCAGATAGTTACTAAGGGTGATTTTATCCAAAAATGACTTATAACTCCACAGCTATTTAAATTCTAGGTGAGGATATACCACTTCCTTGTAAATCAATTTAATAAAAATCAAACCCCTACTATTTATTAGAAATTATTTGACAATAAATAGTGTACCAGGGCCTAGACATCTGTTGCTACAAATACGAGACCTGTTTGTGTTAACTTCTGCCGATTCAAATTTGCATCTTCCTTTTGAATGTATACTGCATCCTGAGACAAAAATTTTCTGATTGAAGCCCTACATTTCTTTGATAAAAACCAGCAAGGAATGCAAAACAGACATGTAGCTGGAGAAAATATGCATATCAACAAACCTTAACACAAATATTTAGTTTATCTAAAATTACATACTTAAAAACATATTTAGGAATCCATGAAAAAGATCTCTACCTTATGCTTAAATGAAATATCATAGACGCAGGAATGTCTTCTACAAACAGGATGTGTAGTCGAAGCGTTGTTTTTAGGATGTTTGCTTAAAAATAAAAGTTCTTGGTAACAGTCGGCGTGTCTCTCCCATCTATAACGGTGCTGCGTTGAAGGCTTTCCAGCATAACTAAAGTATGCTTAGTTTGTGGGTATTGGAGACAGCAGGCAAAGGGAGTTGGGATGAATATCATAACATTTGTTACTGATGTGTCAATTTGAAAGACAGTGAGAAGCGTAGGTGAGGAAAATTAACTTAATAAAAAGCACTTTATATATTATACATATAAGGCTGAAATATTTTGTGGGAAGGAGAAAGAGGCAGTGAAAAAAGTGGCCAAAAAGGCAAAGTGATTAAGGGCCTGGATTTACCCCTACATAGGACACAATAAAAGAAAAAAGAAAAAAGTGATAGTTTAGTTCAGGAAGAAAATTAAATGAGAAGATACATGTCAGAGGTTTGTGCAAATTAATGGTATGACTGATGACTAGGTACACTGTGTGCTCATGTTTGTGCTTTCTGATGTTAAAAGAACACGCTTTAAAAATAAATACGAGTATTTAAAAATTTATACTTTTTCTGCATGGTAGATAATGAGTTCATGAAACTTGCTGCCACAATGTATAATTAAATTCAAGAGCTTAATGGGATTTGGTTTTGGCTTGTTTGTCTATACTTTTTTAAAAACTTTGTTTTTAATGTGAATTTTCACCTTAACATGGACGGGAGGAGGCAAAAAAATTGAATGGAAATAAAACTTAATACATCCTGCCTGATCAATTTGAAAACAAACTGCTTTTCTGATCAAGTGTGGGATAGTGTATAAGTGGAAGGACTGCTAACTAATGTGTAAAATTAGAAGGTTGAGCAGTAGACGTTAATTTTATTTTTATTGTATTTTTTTTTTCCTTGACACCTGTAGTTACTGTTGTTTTTCCACACTAAGGGACTGGAACAAGAAAGGACGCAAATCAGCTTCATGTCTGAGAGACACTGAACAGTCAGGATCTGGCGCATGACCAGGATTCCTGTTATTTCTGGGCTAACATCTGTAACCTTTGTTGCAGACTTCTCTTTGATGAGTTTTGCAGCCACTCTGTTTGTGGTCTTAACAGTCCGCCCTGCACAGAGAGGGGCAGTCTTGCTCAGCAGTGTGACAGTCCATGTTGCATCGTGGTATCATCTTGGTTAGAAACCATTTGCCTATGACACTGAGCATTTTGAAGTATTTCAAGAGCAGCTTATATACTCTCATGGAGTCGGGGGCGGGGTAGGGGTTTAAAAAAAAAAAAGAAGAGTGAGGGCTTGGTGAAACTGTGCAATCAGGTGGAAAATGTGAGACCTACCTAGCCCCGTGGTGATCCTCGTATGTGCAGTGGCTATGTAGAATCTAGTGACTTTATTTTTCTATATATATATCTATATATATGTGTGTGTGGCCTAACAGTGTAGGAGGTAATATGTAGCAAGTACGTAGAAAACTAGTGTTTTCATCTGTGCGGTTACGGCTGGATTCCTAAGGCAGGCGGGCAGACGTGTGGAGCTGGCCTTAGCAATGGCGGTGGGCAGCAGCTGTTGGGCGTTGGGGAAAGGCTGCAGACCTGCAGCACTGTTACTCCAGCTGTACAATAAGTGGCATTTAATCCCAGCAATTTTGGTGGCTTCATTGTCAGGGTGGCTGCTAAAGGCAGTGTGCGAACGTGCTGATGTGACCGCTATAGAGTCAAGCAAGTGCTTAAACTTTTAAAGTGCTTAAACCTTTTCAGCTCATGTCACGTTTGTAAGAGTCCTGTTGAAGGGGGTGGGGTATGAGCAATGTGGGTTTTCATATTCAGTAGCACGTTTACAAGTGTAAAAAAACCCTTGGTATTGGAGAAAGCAAGGGGTTTTTATAGGTTTTGGACTATGAGAAACCAGCTTGAATTGGACTACACAGTTTCTATGCTAATTTAAATATTTTGGAATATTCAGCTTGGTTGAGCTCAAAGCAATTTGAAGTGGGTTAGGTATTAAACTGAATATAGGCATGTGTAATAAGTTCTTTAAACACAACTTTCTAAACTATGTTTAAATAAATTGTCACGGAAGGAATCATAAGCATATGGAATTGCTCATTACAATCTTGTTCATATTTACTGAAGAGCATGAGAAACACGAGTATGTTCACCAAATAGTGGGAATGTTTACAGTGGACTTTGGGAGCTAAAAATCATAAACTTCATTAATATTGAGCATTAATTTGTGCTGCATCAGTTGAAATTTGGTGATTTGGAGGTAGTATTAAACTTCTCCTATGCAGGAGTTTTCTAGAAAGAAAAATTAACTCTTTCTCAGCTGAAAGCAGGACACCATGGTCACACACAATAAAGAAACATCATTAGACTAATTCTTTACCAGGATGTGAGGCTGAAGTTCCCATTTTGCTTTCTGTATTTCCTTAGAACTTGGGAAAGTAATATGAGGCTTCTCCCCTTGCAAGCAGTCTTTTCTGACTTGGGGATGGTTAGAAAAGCTTTGAAAAAAAGAAGCTTTTTCTTGAAGAAAAGCTTCAACCATTTCCTGGGACGAGACCTGCTGAAGGAAAAGCTGGGTGATTGTCTAGGACACCAGGCAGAATATGGTCAAACAGTTTAGCCCATCACCCACTCTGTGCTAGAGCTGGGTTCGTTACTGCTGCAGCAGAGAAGGGTATGAGGAAGGGCAGGAGGGGCTGCCTTTCCTTCCCACTCTGCTCCTCGCTGCACCCACTTCTCCAATAATAACCGGAAAGAGACTCTCTGTCCCATTTTCATCCCTTCCTTTTCCGATCCAACCTCACTCATAGTTTGTTATGCAGAGAAGCCTTGAGCCAGCTCTGTCATGGAAGATTTATGTTTGTGTATTTAGACTCCAGATTATCTCTTGACCTGCTGCAGTCTTGAGCAGAGCTCAGGAATTTGGAGCAAGAGAAGGAACATCTGTGCTGTGCTCCTGCAAGGCATCTAGAACCTTTCTGTATTGTCAGTAGTGTGTCTTTCTTTGTCAGTGCAAGTGCTTTTGTTATGAAGCGGGGAAACTTCATTGACAAGGGAGAGATTCCATTTGTTTAGCTCTTGCTCTTCTGGACAGTAAATTGGTGTCTGGGTGAATGCTAATAAATTGCTGTCACAGTGCCAGGAAAGAGATAATTTGTTTACTGCCAAGTCCAGAGTTCATAAATCCTCCATAGTACTCTGTGGTCAGCTGTTCCCATCTTTTCTGTACACTGTGGAGATGGTGGTTTCTTGAACTGGTCATAGCAATTTAACGTCTTCCAGAGTGTGGTCAGTTTGTCCTGCTCAGGAAGGGTGACAGTGGCAGCAGGAGCTAGAGAGTAGCAAGGAGTTGAAACCGAGTCAGCTCACTCTTGTGTCCACAGAGGCTAAAGGGGAAATCAAACTGGAGTTAGCACCCAGCACTCCATCACTTCCATGCCGTGCTGTCCAAGGGTCTCCTGAACACATAGATCCAAATTCGAGTTGTTACTGCAAACCCATCTCAGATATAACAAAATAGGAACTGAGGTTATTTTTTATTTTTGACATATCTGCCTCAACGATATATGAAAAGGAGTTTTTCTGAAATAATTTGAAACAGGAAATCAGACCAGGTTTTGTGCTGAAGATTTTCTCTTTCTTTTCACATATAGCCAAGTTGTACCGATGGGTAATGGAGTTTCAGAACTGGTATTTTTAACCAAGAGATGGAATGGCTACTTTATAAGCATGAGCAGGGATAACTCTCACCTTGCTGGTACCTGTACAAATGTTTTCTTCTGTTTTTCATCTTTGCTTCCCTCTGTGAACCCTCAGTCTCATTGATTTTAACTTTGCTTGAGTTCCAATCTTGCCCGCCTGATTCCCCAGTAAATCATACTATATCCCTGTTGGCACCATGTAAGGATGGTTACTTCTTGGTGCTGGTATTCAGGAGCATCTTCCTCTTCATTATCCAAACTGCTACCACTTACTTCTCCAGTGAAAAGAATAAGTGCGTGCAGGAACTCTCCCACAGATTGTTATGCAGCTCCTGTATTGTCCTTGTTGAGTGCTATTCAGATATGATCTATCTCTTGAAACACAACCCACGAAATTGCTCGTTTTCTGGTAAAACTGGTAAAGTTGTCACCAGTAGTAAAAAAGGGTTTTAAAAGATGGTTTTGTTGGATTAGGGGTTTGTGGGTTTTGTTTGAGTGGGGTGTTTTTCTTCCCTTCCCTTCCCTTCCCTTCCCTTCCCTTCCCTTCCCTTCCCTTCCCTTCCCTTCCCT
>VWZZ01005027.1:1055668-1120134 GCA_013399095.1 Psophia crepitans
CATGATTACAGCCGTAGTTGTCTTCTAGTTTTTGGTTCCTAATAGGATGACACAACATGACCGGTTTACGCTTTTGTGTGATGCAGTGATATGTGAACACTCTTTTTGGAGCAGAAAGCTACTTTCCCAGTGAGCACCCAGTTCAAAGTTGAACAAGTGTCTTCATGCAGAGAGAGCACTTGGTAGTTGTGTTGGTTTTGGCTGGGACAGAGTTAATTTTCTTCATAGTAGCTAGTGCGGGGCTGTGTTTTGGGTTTTTGCTGAAAGCAGTGTTGATAACACCGGGATGTTTTCATTACAGCTGAGCAGGGCTTACACGGAGTCAGCCTTTCTGCTTCTTACCCCACCCCACCAGCGAGCAGGCTGGGGATGCACAAGGAGTTGGGAGGGGACACAGCCAGGACAGCTGATCCCAACTGACCGAAGAGATATTCCATACCATATGACGTCATGCTCAGATAAAGCTGGGGAAAGAAGGAAGGGTGGGACATTTAGGGCGATGACGTTTGACTTTCCAAGTCACCATTGTGCCTGATGGAGCCTGCTGTCCTGGGGATGGCTGAACACCTGCCTGCCCATGGGAACTGGTGAATGAATTCCTTGGTTTGCTTTGCCTTGTGTATGTGGCTTTTGCTTTACCTATTAAACTGTCTCTATCTCGGCCCACAAGTTTTCTCACTTTTCTGATTCTCTCTGGTGTGGAGGACTGAGCGAGTGTGGTGCTCAGTTGCTGGCTGGTGTTAAACCATGACAGCAGCCCAGGCAGAAAGGAGATTTTAGTGATATATTTAGTGGAAACCATGAGGGAATGTTTTAGCAGACATTATCACTAACTAGATTAAGGACTGATAATTTAATTTTGCTTCCAAAGAACGATGATGTGAGTCGCATCTTTCTTCTCTGGCATTGGTTGGGAAAAATGTTCTTAATACAAATTAAATTCTGGCACTGAAGAAGTGTGTCCCACACTATTCCTTTCATTTCATTGATCAGAGAGCGCCAGTGCACAGAAGCAACAGCTATACCATTAGGGCATGTTTGTAACTAAGATAAGATAAATAGATCTCCATGTTAACACTACCTCTTCTGTAACTTCACATAAAGGGTGCACTCAACAATAGTCTTGTGTCTTTTAGCTACACAATGTGCATCAGGAGGAGCCTCATAACAGCGTGTCAGGATTTTGTTACTGCTGCTAGATTATGAAGAAGCATTTTTAAAAGCAGGTGTCCATGCAACGTGTGGACCTGTAACGATTTACTGTAGATGGTTGTGTGGCATTTATCACCTCCAAACCTAATCTGCTAGAGTAGTGAATGTCAGTATACCCATTTCACAGATAATGAATCTGGACTTTGATAAAGTACGGTTCAGCTTCAGAAGTCAGTGGCTGATCAGTCACATGGCAGCTTTATGCAGAAGCTGGAAGACAGTAAAACCCAAAGATAATCCTTCCTTCCAAAATGAGGGTTTTGTAAGCAGCGGTTCTTAATATGTTATTGTTGTTAAGGTAGAACTTATTTCTGTGTGGCCAAAAAACACCTTGAGTTGTCAAATGGCAAGTCACAAATGAAAAGTCACAAATGAAATTTAAAACTTCCCCCGCCCTGAAATAACATAGTCTCCTCCTTATCCTGCAGTAGTGAGCACACCGTAGAGATCGAAACACCAGCCTGTATTTAGAGTGAATCAGTCTGGTTTATTGTCATTTCTGTGGTTTTAGTAAAAAAAAAAACCTCCCTGAGATGTGTGGGTGTGATAATTTAAGAGGTTTTGATTCATTTGCTGGGGTTTGTGTCCGTAGAGAAAATCCGAAAACCTGAATTGCGAGTGCTGCAAAAACAGGAGCGCAATTTAACCAGCGTTTTAAAATGAAGCCTTGCAATTAGCTTTATGGCTTGCTTACGTATTCGAGTGCATGAGGGTAGCAAGAGCCTTGAATCTTTCTTGGACCATAAATGGTACAGGGAAGAGTTTCAGACATGGGTTGTATATGAAGATATAGTCACCTGCTCATGTTCAGCAAGTCCGTGCCTGACAAATCCCGGTGGGATGACAAACAGGGCAGTCCTGCCTTCTCCCACGTCCTGTGTGACTTACAGCTTTATATACCAGCCAAGCAAAAACTTGCAGCGCATTCACTGATCTGTAGGCAGTCACAGCAAATCACGGTGTGGATGTCATTGAAGAGCCTCGACAAAAGCCCTTGATCAGCTATACTGCTTTATCTACAGGAATTGCAGTGTCTGAGTGTTTTTCAGGGGTGTACACAAATAAAGCACATTACTATAATCCACAGATCACACAGCCATTGTCACAGTATGGACACTTAAACCCTGCATTTAAAAAGCACGCAATTTATAATGTTTGTGATTCTAGTTCTTTTTAAAAAGAAAAAAAAATCAATTATCACATTGGTAAATCTGGTCTCATCAAATTTAAGAATGAAAGCATACAGAACAGAATCAGAAATGCAGATATAGCAATTGTGGAAATGCATGTGACCAAATAAAGAATGCATACTCAACAGCCGCTTTAAAATGCAAGTGAAAGGAATGGCATTGCTGTTGTGTGCGT
This sequence comes from Psophia crepitans, assembly GCA_013399095.1. Taxonomy (NCBI): domain Eukaryota; kingdom Metazoa; phylum Chordata; class Aves; order Gruiformes; family Psophiidae; genus Psophia; species Psophia crepitans. Next base: position 1,058,246 of record VWZZ01005027.1, read on the forward strand.
GCCCAGCTACCCATGAGACACATCTGAAAATTATAGTCAATGAAGATACAGCACAAAAGAGAACAGGGAGCAAATGAAGTCATATTGCTGGGGCAGGAGTCAATGAAAGGAAAAGGTTTGCTGTTCCTCCTCCTCCTCCCCAGACCACTAGATAAAGGAGATGGTTTGTAACAATGAGGGATGGACACTCAGGGGGTTTTAGGTGGTGGGGTGGTGAGGTTTTTTTGTTGGTTCTGGTTGGGGTTTTTTTTTGTGATTAAAAGACAGAGTGAGAGTACAGAAAATCACGTATTGTCAGTGAGTCAAAGTAGATTACAAAGGACAGTGAACACAGAAGAAAAAAGCAGCTAAAAAAGATGTTGGTTGCTTTTTTTTTTTTTTCCTCACTAAAAAGCTTAAGAGGGAGAGAAAAGGTTCCTTTATCCAGAAAGAAAAGAAATGAAGATATTTGCAGTTTCTGGGTCAGCACAAAGGCTCAACTGATAGTTGTACATTCTCCCTTGCAGAAGATCAAGTTTGGGAGTGACCTCAAGAATTTTCCTCCCTTGACCTCCCAGGTGGAGATACTGCAACCTGGAAGGAGGGGTTTCGCATTGTGCAATCCCACACAGCTTGCATGGGAATTCCACATGTTTCAAGATGAAGTGGAAGCCCTTTAAAGAGACTGTTTGCTTTGCCAGTTGCAGATAACCCATACATGGCTGCTGGACTGATAGTGCTGACTTTAAAAACTAGGAAGATGAGCAATTATTTGGCTTCTCGAGTAACTGCAGCAAGAACAAAGTAGGAAATGGCTCACAACCTCATTCCTCTTAATCTCTTGGTTTTTATGACTGGTGGTTGGTCAAATTGGTTGATTAGTATAGCACAGATTGCTCTGCCAACAGCAGCCTCCTCTGAGCATGCAAGCCTCCCCAGTAATCCTTACTGTAGCTGTACAGCAGAGGAAAGATGTGATTTATCCTGTACTGAGGATCCTGCGCTGCAAGGAAGTTGTGACCTTCTGTTCTGCTATTTCCAGCTTCAGTTGGTCAGCAGATTAAAAAGTTAAACTTAGGCCATGTGAAGGTCAGGAAAACAAGCTACCATCCTTAAGTTTAAACTGGGTGCTAGGACACCAAAATACCTATTGAAATCAAAAGAATATATGATTCTGTGATAAAGCTCTACTCATATATAGACACTTCTGGGAAACTTCATCTTTGTAGCTATTTTGCTGGCCTCCTCAGACCCTAACATCGCAGCAGTAGAGTGGAGTGAAATAATGATAACACCAGCTGGGGCCAGAAAACTAGTTTTAACAGACTATTTCTTTTAGCTTGCTAGGTTTAAGATGGACTACATCTTTCACCAGATCAGAAAGGCATACTAATCTCTGTTTTATGGGGAGGTTTGTGAAAATAAAATAAAACCAGACCAATCCCTACCACTTCAGTAAATTCCTATATAAAGCAGAAAGTGGCCCAAAAAAGTTGGCAAGGAAATTTATTTTTTTATATTGGCTGCAAAGACTAAACAGAGTCTAGAGTCTCTGATTCTGTATGTGAAGCAGGGGTGGTTAGTACCACTCATTGTGCTGAGTATCAACCATTTTGTCTTATGATACAGTTTGTGCTCAATATCAGACGTCAAGACTATTCTCACACTTGCCTCCTTGTCAGGATCCTAACTGAAGGGTACCGCTTCACTTCGCATTTGAAATTAATCTGTCCTGACTTGCTAAACCTTCTCATCCAGATTCAATGCCAGAACAGAATACTTTGACAACTTCTGAGTTTTGTTGTTCTACACCAACAAGAAAATAAACATTTCAGGCTTTCCTTTGCTGTTTTCAATACTATAGTTGAAAGCTAAATTAATTCAACATAAGTGTTCTTGAACTAGATTATGTAGTGTATCTGCAGTTGCTTGGCTGGTCGGTTGGGGTTCTTTTCCCTCCAGATGTCGAGTGTAGTTGGCTGAGGGAGTCTGTCTTTGCTTGCTGCAGATATGTACCAGTCAATGAGAGCTGCTAGGCAGTGGCAAAGAACCTTCCACTAGATTTACATCCTAGGCATTGGCACCCACTGGGCAGCTATATTAAGTTCTAGAAAGTAGAAAATTCCATCTAAAACAGTGGGGGTTTGTTTCTTTTCTCACAAAACTGAATTATTTACTACCATTACAGTTACTGTCAGTGAAGGTTTTCTAGTCTGGTTTCTGTCCAGACTCTTTAGAGTTCTCTGTAGTAGAGGGTTACAATTGCAAGGGTAATTGGGCATGGTTAGCCTAGCTTTTATGTCCTCTCATATGGGAATGTAAGGACCAGAATGTACAAGCATAGCAATGCTGAATGTTGGTACTGCTAAGAAAATATCTGTTGTGTACATGTGCCTCACAGACTCATACAATAGGATATACATAGAGTACACAGTCTTGAAGCATTAGAGCTGTTGTAGGATAAGTGATTGCTTCATCTTAAGCCGCATCCAGATGCGCAGCCCACAGTCTTGGCCAGGAGTTCACTCTTCCAGAGCCTGGTGAGAAGAATAAAATCTTTGCAATACAAATGTTGCCACATTTAGCCACTTTTTTGTCACTTGAAAAGAGATTGCTCTAATCGGTTTTGCATGTGGCTACAGCCTGTGATCATTTAGAAATGGAAACTAGTACAGAATGTCACAACTCAGTATGTCATTCTGCGGGGAGATCTCATTGCACTGGTGCTCTGTTTCTGCTGTGGTTGCCAGTAACTTTTTGAGTAATGTTGTCAGCCTTAACTTCCCTGCACCAAGCTGTTGCTGTTAGGAGGAGTGGATGTGGTAGCTCAGAGGTCCTGCTCACAAAAGGGCTGGAGTTCAGCCCCTTTCTCTGTGGAGGGAGAGGGGGAAAAGTGCCAAGACTTGTCATAAACATACCGGCGGGCCTATTTATTCCGATTTGTTCCTCATAGCCTCCTACGAGGTATGGAGTCTTTCTGTTTTGCACCGTCCTAACAGCGTGGTTGTTACCTGTATATGATCAGTGATGACAATGAAATTATCTGCTTCCTATTACGTCATCTTTGCCTAGGGTGTGCTCTGTTGCTCTGCCTTATGACGTGTCCTTTCCCTCTTTCCCCTGTCTGTAGGGGCTCCAGGATGAGCTCCATTTAGCTAGCTCTTTTTCTCAAACCACCAAATCTGGCTAACTTTCACAAAAATAGTCTTGCGGTTTAAAAAAAGTGTAGGTTTTACAAAGGAGAAATATTACATAGCAGTGTGTGTGTGGAGATTATGAATACTGCTCTCTAACACTGTAAGAAAGCGTGCATTTTTCTCCTCTTCTGAAATTTGAAACAAATGGCAGTCTATCAGGGGACACAGGTGGCAGATGAGGGCTCTGCTCAAAGGTGAAAGAAATCTTTCAGTCTAGTGTCTAAAGAATGGGCACATAGCCTCACAGAGGAAGAATTTAGCTTCACAATACATTATCAGTACCACTCAACTGAGATAAGCAGTTTTCCTGAAACCATTGTATTGTTTTCCAAAAAAACCCAGTCCCTCAAACTTTTGATGGGTGTAATGACTTGCCTATTTGAGGAACACCAAAACAGGTAAAGAGGAAGGAATAATTTCTTTCTACGTCTCCTGGGAACTGCAGACAGACAGAGTGAGTGTTCTTTCAAAGCTCCATAAAGTTGACAGGAAAGGGGATAGGAGTCAAGGTTCAATCCTGATTACTTCATTGTGTTTTTTGGTCCACATATTAGGTTGCATTCATCACCATCAGTTTTCATATTTTTTTGATCCTTGTGCCCTTAGATAATCTGTATATGCTCTATGGCTCATCACATTTCTCTTTCTGCACTTTTTTATGAGCAGGTCTATAACAAAGCACAAGATGCATGCCAACGCTAACTGTGCAAGGAAATGGATAGTTTATCCTGATAAATGTATTTGTTTACTGGAAACCTGCTGCTTTATTGATATTTATTTTTCTATAATAGGGTTAATGTATCTTGTCCTCCTAATGGAGAATTAGGTAATATTTAATTGCCATTCACCTGAAACGTTGTTTTGACATAAATTATATTTAATGCTAATTGAATTATAAAATTTGAGCATATCATATTGAACATTTATGATCTGTGATACATATTCTGTTTATACAGGATTAAGGAGATGTTATTAAATGCTTGGTCACCTTTGATAAGTGTTATTATCAATTATGTCCTTAATTATTATTATCATCTGTCAAAATGGTCTTTATGAATAAGTATAAGGTAGAGTTTGAAAGGTTATGTTTTTGAGTCATTAATTGAAACTTGCATATATTCAGTAGTGTTTGGAAAATTGGTCTGTGATTGTGCATTTCTTCCAAAACAATTTGTCCAAACAGATTAAAGAGGGAAGTAGTGGTTAGTTTAATAGTAAAAAGGGGAGTTCTTTTAAAATCCCCTAATTGAGAATAAACATTTCCAAAGTATTTGCTATGAAAATGGTGAAAATATAAATGAGACATTGTATGTACAGCTCAAGAGATATCTTTGCATTCATGAATCTGAGGAAAACATAAAGAATAGATTCAGATCAAAAGCAACAGGCAAGAACTCAGGTATGTGACATCCATATTTTCAAAAGGTATGCAACTGGCAATGTTTGTGCATGCTGTCTGATCATTTATGCTAGTAAAGAAGAGACTGGTAAGATCAAAAGCTGAAGAGTAAAGTCCACCTAAGCTCTGTTAAGACCACCAGTCTGAGATCCAGGGTTCACCGAGGACTGAAAGATAAGCAATTTCATCTTTCTGTTTCTATCTGAGGAAACTCCTCAGGAAGCTCAGATGATCTCTCAGTCTGGAATTGTCCCTTTTAAAATGAAAATTAAATCCTTACTGAAATTTGACCATAATGAAATTAAGAGATAGCTCCTGGCCACTGCCTTATGTTGGTCTAATTGGAGAAAACAGGGAGGTCATTAAATTCATTTTACTGTAAGGCAAAAGGTGTTTGTTTAAATATTAACCCATGGCAGGCAGGTGAGTTGCTGCATAGCTGCAAAGTACTGATACTTGTCAGTCATGCTTCCTTTGTTAGGAGCTGGTGTTCAGACCAAGTCGTTGCCTCAGTTGTATGTCAGTGAAGCAACATCCCCTGGGACCATTCGTCCTTGTGTTCTGAATTTGGCCCATTCTTTACAAGGAGCAAATCTCTGAAGTTATGGATTGGGGAAAAAACAAAACAAAACAAAAAAAACCCCACACCACACTGAAATAAACTGTAAAATTATGCTGATCCACAGCTCCTTTGTGACTGTTGCAAAATATTAGTTTTGAAGCCATTGCACGGCATTGTCAATCCAGACAGTTCATGCATATGAAGAATACTGACGTTATTAAATGGTTCACTAAAACTCTTGACACTGTAAGGCGAGGCAACACTATTGTTTCAATCTGTGCTTAATGATAATTGAATTATTAATCTTGAACTTACCATACTGAACATTTAAAATCATCATGTTTCTCCAGAATTAAAGCAAGTGAAAGAGAGAGAAACTATTAAATGCTTGGTCACTTTCAATAAGTAGTATTATCAATTATATTCAACAATTATTATTATCTGTCAAGATCAGCTTTACAAATATGGAGCCTTCATGGTGTTAATATGCATATGCATATTAAAATATACGAAATGTTGCAATGCATGAACAGTAGCTGATTTTCAACATTTGCAATTCAAATATTTCTATTAAAAATAATAACTGTGTGGTTCATACAAAGAGTTAACTGTCAGAAGGAAAGCAATATTTTGGAACTAGTAGACCTTAGAAAGAATCTACATCTAATAGTGTTTTAAAATGGCCAAATGGACTCCTCTAAGTATGTTCAAATTAAAACATTCGGTTCTTACTGAAACATAATTTCTTCTACCAGATGACATTAGCAGAGCCCAGCTAATATGGTGATGAAGATGATCTGTATAAAACATCTGAAGTGACTGGTTGCAGTGCAGCCACCCAGTCATTTGAAAAAGTGGTTTTGTTCACATTCTGTATAATTCAGGTGACCTTGATCATATGAAACCAAAACACTCCTTATCTGGAGAAACACAATATAATTAAACGATGAGTGAATAGGGGTTATATACAATGACCTTGTTAACTTTGTTTCCCCCTAACCTGAACAAAGTTTCACTTCTCCAACATTGTACTTCAGACATACTTTTCTGAAATAGTACTTGTAAACATTATGTCAATACGAACATCATATAAGAACTTTTCCATGTGTAGTCTGACTGCATCCAATTCAAATGTTCTTTTGCAGCAGTCTCTTATGCAAGCGTATGCCTCTTGCCTAACTGTTTTCCTCCAGTGCTCTTAAAACATAGACATCTAAAGAAAATTGTTGTGACCTTCTATTTAGACCTATGGATAATTTTTTACTCACCCATAAATTTCTTGTCTTTTGAGAAATTACTCCAAACAAAAATAAAATAAATACTCTCAGAAATACGTACCATAATTATGTTCAAGGGCAGTGAATGCAAATGCCTAAGATGAAATGTAGTTATCAGAAATTAGTAGTTTCCAAAGAAGTTATTGTCATATTCCATCTTTTAGGTCTACAAGAGTTTGCTGACAAGGTTCCTGCTTTATGTACGCACTCTTCCAGGGAAGAAATAAAAAGGTTAAGGGTTTTTTGGGGTTGGTTGGGGATTTTTTTAAGGTTTATGTTTTCCAGCCTACCTTTTCATGAAGTATGAATCTTGCTTAGGTGATAGCCAAGAGCAGCCAAGACTGCTATAGACATTGGATGAGAATTCTATAAATAATTGAACTTCTCATTCAAAGAAAAAAAAATAGGAAAGAAAAACATTCTCCCCGTTGCCTTCTATATTTTGTGGGACATGTGATTTTAGCAAAAATAAAACCAAAATCTAGGATTTATTTTTGGATAAAAAACCACAACAAACGTGGTCCAGGAGTCACTGACTTCAGTTGTTGTACTGCATTACAGGTCATTGATAAGCGTAAGCTCTGCATGTGTGTGTCCTTTTTGAAAATGTATTGCTTGGGTACATCAGTACAGAAGACCCAAGATACCCCAGTGTGCTGTTAGAACTCTGAAATTGTTTGTGCCTGTGATGTACAGCATTAGTTAAAATACTGCACTGCATTGGGAAAGAGCTTTTAAGAATTTAGCAATCACTTTTGTCCAATTCTGTGATATGCTGTCGATGCAGTAGGAAATCATAGGAATCATAGAAAAGCAGAAAGATAAGCAGCCCATTTTTTCTATTTTGCTTATGAATCTGTGAACAGCTCTGGTTCTGAGTTTCCTTTTTGTCTTCCCTTGTATATTATGGCAATGAGTTATTTTACCATATGATTGAATTGTCAGCTCTAGCGTTTCAATAGATTTCCATTTTTTTATTTACTTTTTCCACTGATATTTTCAACTATTGTCTTTCCTTATCATGGCTGTATCTTAGCAAAGAAATTAAGGAAAGGAAAGCCATTCTTTTTTCTCCTTTTTACCCCACTGGTAACTTTCTTCTTCAGTACCTCCTCATGTAAAGAGGAAAAAAACTAATCTTAGTAGTACTAAGATTAGTAGTACTTTGCAGGCCACCTTTCTTTTTATGAACTGACTACCTGGTGGCTTTACAAGAAAAGCTCGTACTTCAGAAGTAACAGCTTCCTTTGGAGATGCATGAAGTTCTTAAATTCTGCCACACTCAAACTGGTCAAGTCTTGGTAACTGCTCTTTATGATTACCTCATCTATCTCATGACATTTCATGTCAGATCTGAAAGTACAGCTATTGTAAGTTTCTTGCTCGCTGGCATTAACCTCAGAACTGAAGAAGACAGACTGTGTAACCTCTTATGTACTTTGGAGCTCTCGTTACACCAGCTTTCTGTCCATGCACAGTAGTTCATTTTCCTTAGCAGCACAAGACACAGCTTTAATATTCCTGAGTGATTACAGCTAGTGAGATAAGACACAAAAGACTGTTTTAAAGTGACATTGTCAAGTACATTTTAGTACTTTAAAAATATGTTCATGGAAGGACATGTACATAAAAGAATGAAAAGACAAAGTCAGAAGCAATCAATTATAAAGATTATGAAAAATCTCAAGCACATGCTGTATTTTAAATAACCTATCAAATATTTGAAAACTTAATTCATAATCAACAATAATAGAGCATGATGTGTAGAATATACCCAAAACTGCATATTCTACAGGTAAATCAGTGAGGGGTTTTGACAGTTATGGTAAGGGAAGATAGTGGTCAATATTTCCTGTGAAGCTGCCTAAAAATAGTTCACCCCAATTGGAAAATTGAAGACACAAAGATATTAAAAAAATAAAATAATATATTTAAAAGGATTATGCCTTTCTATAATCCTATTTAAATATTGCCTGAGTAATCTGCACATTTGCATATCTTTTAGCGTGAAAAATGCTTTGAAATTCATTTAACCCATGATCTATTTTAGAGTTTGGTACTCCAAACTCAAAAGCATTTTCTATTATATTGGAGAAATTTGTACTACTCATTTAAAAGAGGGCTTTTTTTCTACCTAGATTTTCAAATTTGTCTGCTATCCATTTTATTTTTGAAACAGTTTTGTGAACATTGAATGTTGGGCAGTGTTTATGAATTGGTTGCGGTGAGTAGATTATTGATTATTGTGCACTCTGAATCTGCTTTTGAAATGTTTGATAGGTCAACGAAGAACACAGTGTGTGTTCTTTTGCAGTGTAAGAAGAGTACTTCAGAAAATTGGTTGGTTATACTTGTGTGTCTGTTAACAAATACAGTTACTATTAATTTATATAACTTCCCAGAAAATGTAATGAAAGTGTATATAAAAGTGGATGAAATATAAAATAATACCTGAATTTTCAGGTATATATATGAATACTTTTATTTCTACTATGTATCTGTCCAGAAATTGTGTGCAGTCAGTAGGAAGACTCCAATGGACGCTTGGACAAGGGCCTACTTGTCCAATTACATTATGTCATCCTTCATAAAAGCTTAATCCAAAGAGAGAAATTCAATAATATTTTAATATCTGTTCAATACTGTTATTGATTTTTTTTTTTTCCAAGACTCATTACTCTCCTTCAACTTGATCAGTGCCAAAGAGGGGGTCTAACTATTTTAATCTACAGACAGAGGTTTAAAAACTCTGGTGGACTTCTCAATTTACTGTCAGTACTTTTTTCCACTGGTGTAGTGAAAAATCTTGTCTTGATGATCTTCCTGACAATTTCTAAATGATTTAAACAGACTCAAGCAACATCCAGTTATAAAATGTACATTTATATGAAACAAAAATTAAATGGAGAAGCCATTAAAGGTTTGTTCTTTAGTCACTTAAGACAAAGGTGATCTCAATTTATTATACTACTTATTGTAATAATCAGTATGGTTATATATCTCGTGAATCTGTGTAAGTATAAAAAGGGCATTGAATTGCCATTTAAAGAGAAACTCTCCATCTAAAGTATATACATCTATCCTATTTTTATTATTTTTTTTCCAACTAGCTTTTCAAAAGACCTTCTGTCAATTTGCATACTCAAGCCAGGTTTAATCTAAGGACTAGAGAGCTCTTAAGTCTAAAAATAAATAAATAAAAATTATTGTCTTGGAATATGGGTTCCATGCTCTTCTATTACAGTATCAGTTACTGGATATATTGGACTGTTGTTTTTCTCTTTGGCCGTATGGAAACAAGAATGTGAAAAGGTCATGGGTAAATTTTTTGAGTGGGTTTTTTATATTTGTGGGGTTTTGTGTGTGTATTGTTTTTTTAACTTCAATTATCCTTCTTATGTGGTTAATTATTCTTGAGACCTCTCACAAGCTTTCTGGCATTGTCTGTGAATACAGGTAGTTTCTGATGGGTCAGTCTGTCTAGGGAACAAACTTCAAAAACCTCTCAATATGACAAAAGTTAAGGAGCACCATTGTAAAGCAACATAGTAGTCAAATGTTGGTGTGTGTAACTTATAGGTAATTAACACTGCCATAAAATTCCTGCACTGAATATTAAAAGGAAATTTTAAATATTTTAAAGGTGACTAATGTAGCATGGCAAACTTATGCAGGACTGCAAGCTGCTATAAAAGTCTGGTGGGAGCTGTGAGGACTGCTGTAATCTACTAACATTTGATACTTCATCTCATCAGATTATACAAATTCTTGCAGCTGCATTTCAGTACAGTAAAATACGATTAACTTCCTTCTGTAAACTAGCTTGCCATTCCAATAATGTCATGGACAATAACATGTTCTCATCAGCTATTCATCTAATTGTGACTTTTATGTTGCTCTTATTTTAGCTGATTTAATGGGAGAGTTAGCAACGTCAAATATAAGGATGCAGCATCTCATTCTTGCAATGGCAAAACATTATACTAGACAAGGCAGCTCTGCTCCTGAACAGTAAGTGAGCCTTAATCACCAACATCTTCCATGCTATTATGAAGAGGGAAGAAAAGGAGTTTGAGAGGGCTCTTCTGCCTAGCATACAAAGATGTAACAATCCTCACTAGTAACTGATGAACCAAGCAAATCTGTGTAGAAAAGACAGCATACATTTAACATCACAATGATGAAAGTACAAAGATGTGACGGTTGTCCATCAATATTGAGTCTTTTCCTGCAAATGCTCTGTCTTGAACAGGAAGTTTCATATCTTGTGTTATGCCTTTGATTTTTTTTTTATTTTTTTTTTTAATTTGACATTAGCTCCCTGTAAATATGGTTTGCTGCTTCATCTTGCTAAATTTTTTACCTTTCAGTCTTTTTTTTTTTTTTTGGTGCAGCCATGTTTATATTAACTCATAGGGCATTCAGTGACTATTTTCTAACCTTTAAAGTATTTAAAAATTTAAATACATTATTTGTAATATATTATATTCTCTGATGTTCTGTCATTTTCATCCAACAACTTCTCTTACTGCTAAGACATGACACCTTGAATTTTATGCCTAATTCTAGCTACATGAGATATGATGAGTGAAATCCTGTTTAAGTAAAATTATTCTCCTGTCTTGTCTGTAATGCAGCAAAGTTCTAGCCTAATGTTTGCCTCAGCAGGCACTGCGTAGGTTTCTCTGTCAATGCAGTCATCAACTGTGCTCTATAAAGCTCATGGTAATCTTAACATGAAATGCATTTCATAAGAACTAAATACTGATATTGAATCCTGTTTGAAGTCTCTGCATTTTTTTATTGTTCTGTTGATATATATTAAAGTTGCATATTCTTCAAGCAAAGGGAAAATCTGATCAAAGTCTCTTGAATGAAGCACTGCAGATGATTCATGAAGAGTTCTTCATGGTAGACACTTGCTAAGGAATTTCAGTGTAAAACAAGAATGTAACAACAACTAGGCTTCCAGACTACTCTGTCTTTGCACTTACATGTTAAAATGCAATTGAAATTTGGTAGCTACAGACTGAAAGAATTTTTGTATGGGCACAAAGTAACAAATCTTTTTTATTTTCTTGGTCTCAAACTACTAGCAACATTCTTATAAGGCTGTACAGAGATCAAAATTTGTCTGTTTACTGTGGATAAAACTAGAATGTGGGCTTGGCTAATACTATGTTAAGGGAGAAACTAGCTAAATAGAAGAGGTAATATAGACAAAAGTTTTGGGAAGAGAGGTTTAGCTCTAAAATCAGTGCTGAAAATATAATGAACAAGTGAAATGCATGATGTCACAATGTTTTTCTTCTAATGCAATGTCTGATGGCGCAAGTAAGTAGGAGACAAAATTGATAACAACCACTTTAAAATTTTCTAAAGACTTTTTTCTTAAATTTAAAAACAAAAATCTAAAAATTTCCTTCTTTTTTTTTTTAATATTTTCCACCGCATGACTCATAACAGTCTGAATACATTTTAAACATACTGTATATGAAGAAAGAAATTGCTGGCCAGCTGAGACCATGTAGACTGAATTTCAGCCTGAAGTGAATTTGACAGCTGAGTTATTGCAGACAGCGCTGTAATAACAACATTACCACCCTGACTGGATACATACATGGAGTATTCTTTACACAGGAACTTATTTGCAATTCAGAAAACTCAGCTTGAACTTTAAGCACCAGTGAAATGGATTATAGCTTCACAGTGATATGCTGGAGCAGGTTTTCAGGCAACCTCTTGCTTAGCCTGCTTTAAGACTTAAAGGAGGCTGTTTCTGGAGAGGTCATCCTTCCTTCTGATATTATAAAAATCACCCTTGCCTGTGATTATCTGAAGAGATGCTTTTTGCCTTCAGAACATAGCTCATGGAACTAAATGGAGCAAATGCACTGATTCTCATGAGTTCCCGGGGAAGAAACCCAAACTACCTTTCTCTTTTGTGCATATACTTGCACACCAGGCAACACACTTCAAATTATACACATTGAAAATAATACTTTATTATGTAAAAAAGTATATTTCCAAAAAATGGACTTAATTTGATAGTAATTCTTCTAATACTGCCATCTTGTCCTTTCCTTTCACTTTCCTCCCAACCTCTCTATCACTGGTTGTGGAAGCATATTTCTGTGTGACTTTAAAAATGTTACATCTTTTTTAGTCCTTCACCTCATAGAATAGGGAATTCTAGCACAGCATAAGTGAGTCATTGAACTGATGCAGAGAATCTCTTGTAGCTACACTGAGAGGTTCCTGAATTCAGATGATGTAAAAATGGTTTACACTTTCCGTTCTACAGAAATATAAGGTACCTTTATCATGGTGAAACATCGCTGGAGAGAGGAATTATGTGGGATTCGCTCTCATCATTTGCGTAGCAACAATCTCTGACTTTTCTAAGATCAATGCCTATGATAATAGTACTTTGGTGCAAAGATAACAGCAATTCGCTTTATTTATTTATTTAATTAATTAATTTTAGCGGTCCTTATGTGCTAAATCACTGGATTCCATTCACAAAACTTGGTTCTTTTTGTCATTTGAGGCTATGTGGGGGTGAAAATGCAACTTTTTTGAACAGTCTGTATATTTTCTTATAAGTAACTTCATTATCTTGGAATTTGTGTGAAACTCGTGGTGAGATTTTGACCAGGCTCTTGGCATTGAAATGAGTGTTACTTTTGGTTTCATAACTTTGATTGTCATGGGTTACATGAGCCTTACGCTCAAGTTACGTGAAAATGCAAGCTGTTCTTCAGCAGAGGAAATGTCACTCTCCGGAGAGCTGGTAGTATTATATGTTTGAAACAGGGAAAAAAGTTGGACCTTCATACATACAAAAGAGACTGTGTGCAAATGACAACAATTTTTAATTTACCATAACTATATTCTTCATTTTGGAAAATATGAGCAAATAACCAGGAGCTGGCATTTAAGTCAGAACTGCCTCTAGGCAGATCTGACTTGCAACCTGAACCTGTGCTACTGTCATAAATGCCACATCACAAGAAACCACTAACACTAATGCTGACCAAAACATTTGTGTCCGTTCAATGTTTCCAGTGTACAGTAATTCACTATTAAAAATCACTTGGTCCATACAATAGGGTTCTCTGTCTATTTACATGTTATGAGGAGCTCTTTGCATAACTGTCTGGGTAGTAACATTGCCTGAAGTAAGGAAAAATGCTTTTCAGTAGAAAATTCTCTGTGGTTAACTATAAAATATGGCAGAACATTTGTTGGGAGAGATTAACACTAAATGACCCACAGGAAGCCAAAATCTCAGGCTGTTTTGAAATATTTTCTTCCTCTGTTCTCTGCGGCAAACCCCTAACCCATTTTCTAATGGTTTTTGAAATTCTGGTGAAGTATCACATGACATTGCTATAACATTATCATGCAATACTGCTCTTTTTGTGCCTTTTCCTTCTTATTGCTGAGAATGATGGTTTTGGCTAGAGTTTAAGTCACTTAGCATTTTCATGTTAATATTCTGTTTGCTAATCTAATGTAGGATTCTCTCTGTGGCTCTCATAACTCATTTAACAATTACCTCAGCAAAAAGAGTTGTTTCTGAAAGAAGGAATTAAAGGAAAAATGTTCTCATGTCATAAAAAGTGCAGTCTTTTCTGGAGGAATTCCCAAAAGCATTTCCATGCTTTTGAATGCCATCTGGCAGAATGGTTCAAGATATCAAACACATCTTTTGCTGCCCAACTGAAAGGACTTCCAAAGCTGATTGTCCTGAAAGCAAAAAATCCGTAGTTGGGAAGTAGTTGAGGGGATTGGAGGTAAATTCCTCAAAAATTTAATCTGTATGGATCATAGTGGTCAGTACCAGGCTTCAAGTGTGGGAAAGCACTGCAAATTGCAGCAGCTTGTTCCTCTCTCCTCAGTGACGAGGAACAGTCACTTTAGGTGATGTAGGGATGACAGCAGATGAAAGAGTTTCTTTGGCTTGATCAGTTACCATTCATCAGTGGAACCACCTTAGTTCATTGTGTGTTTGTGCTCCCACCACTGCAAAGGGAAGGTGACCAGTTACAGTACGGATGCTGAGCTGATAAATTGTAACTTATTAAGGGTCGTAATTTAATCATTTACACACCCAATAGTTGACTGCCTTACATGCATTTCAGTTTCTTACTGATGGGAAGGAGACTGGGTTGGATACAGAGGAGTGGTAAGACTTAAACAGAAAGGGGTGGAGCAAATGTAGTACAACACAACTAGTTGCTGAGCTTAAGCTGTATGTCATGGTATTTTGGAAGAATGACATATACACATACCTATAAATGATCTGTGTGAGGAGTTCCAAACAGGCTGCATGAGATCCCATGCTGTAGCCTCTGAAAAGCATTGTGTGTTTCACATCAGACATCTAAAATGAGTGGAAACCTGTTAAACTGAGTTCCTCTGTGCCTTGTTTTACTGCCTATATAATGGCAGCATCAACTTTCATTTCATCAAGATATTGAGTGAAGATGTAAAGAACTTAGATTCTAGAGTGATGGAAAGAATTAAAAAGTTGATGACGAAAGTAACTTTGTGAGGTCTAGCTAGTCTATAGTCCTAACATGGAACTATGAGGATGAAAAAAGAAGTAAAATACCCACTTTTCTAAATGAAAATTAATTATGCTAAACATGTGGTCTGGAATTATTAGAAAAACAGGATGTGCTTAGATAATTAACAGCGGGATTATAATGCTTATACACAAAATAGCTGAATCCAAATTACTTTGGTGTCTCTTATTTCTGAATACTTGATTTCAGAAACAATGATTTGCTAACATACAGGTTTTGCTAATACTGTGTAAAGGGAAGAACAGTGTGCACTAAAACATGCAGAAGTATGGGCGTCTTCCGTATTTACAGGAGTGGTGTTGGTTATGCCACTACAGTTCTTAATTTATTGTATAACGCACCCTGAGTTAAAGCCTTTCTAAGTGACCTTGATGATATGCTGCATCTTTTGAGCCACAAAGTATAAATTAAAGATGTGCAGGTGTTAGGTCAAAAGTTTATAACATAATGTAATACTGCGCTTAATGGATGGGTCTTGGAGTGTGTTTTATACTATAGCAACTTAGGTAGAACAAACATTTTTAAAAAAACAGTGACCTTAAGTTTGCATCCTAACTCATCCTAATAGCAAGCCCTTTGTCAGTTGTTGTGCTTTTGTTGTGAGCATTACAAGAAACAAGTGCAAATAAAACATCATCTGGTGGTGGTTTTGGGGTTTTTGTTTGTTTGTTGTTGGGTTTTTTTTTTTAATTTCAAATATTGGTTTAATGTGATCCTGTTCCCTCTAGAATTACTATAGAGGATTTCTCCTGTGGATAAATGGTTATTATCAACTTATGCCATAGAGGACCCATTTGTTTCTGAGATAACACTAAATCACTACCTTATTCTGCACGCAGACATGCTGAACCCAATTTATATCATTATCCTCCCCTTTTTTTCCCCTGCTATGGAACATCTCTCCGATAAAAGGCAGTGGTAAATACCAGCTAAAACACAACTTCCTTTTGCTAACAAAAGGTGCATTTGGCAAACTCTGAGCTCATTTCAAATTTTATTTAATTTATTGGAGTTGTACTATGATCATTGCAGAGGTGATACACTTGGGAGCATTAGTACACAGACAAATTATAATCTCTTGTGCATACTTTTACTTCAGTTACATGTGACTAGAATTAAATAGCAAATTTCTCTACAAATCAATTACTACCCCATTGTATTTTGTAAGCGGTCTTCAGCTGAGAACTATTGATTTTCTTTCTAAGTTGTGCTTTTTTACTAACTGATCCATGGAAGTCTATTCAGAGAAAAATAAATGATAAAATTATACATATTGAAAGAAGCATTATTTTAAGACTCTGCTGAAAAGTGGATTAATATATTTATCTTGGGATTAGCAGTATAGTGTTCAGGACTCTCATGGGTTTAGTTAAATACTTGATATAACTGATCCATAAATTTAAATTCCCTACTGCTTCTAATAAATCATAACCATAAAAATACGCTTTTGAAAATAGTAACCTACTTTGTATCAAAATTATCTCTGTTCAAATTGAATCAGAAAAAGCAAATCTAAATTCACTTGGGGGGTTATTACAGCTAGAAATATTTGATAAGTCACAGGATCAGTAAAAATATTGTGATTTAAATGATCAGCCATAATTAACGAAAACAGCTTTGGGAGACTCAGTATTCAGAATGTGTTTAGGAGATGCTGTCCTCTTCTCAGGCCCCTAAATAGTAGTTTTCCCCTTTTCTCTATAATGCATGATCAGTTTTGAGGGGTGCTGTGCACAAATAATTATTTTTTGACTAGCCATATGTTTAAAACTTTTTAAGAGTAATTATTTTGCTTTGTTCTAAGTAATACACTTCAGGAATTAATTCTACTTATAGATATTCTGCAGTCAGAATTGTTTGTCAGACAAACAATATTTTGGAAGTTTTTAGCAGAGATGGGCCAAATGACCACATTCAAGTAAGGAGTATTGCAAATGCTAATTCATGTATTTAACAATGCACAGATTAAAAAGTCCCACTGGTTTTGGTGGGAGTATTCACATACTCATGGTTAAGCACATGGGCCACTACCATGAAGACTATGACCAAATTGCTGTTAGGCAAAGGGACCAAGTTTCAGATTCAGTAACAACAAAATACAGAAATCTGTGCTACAAGGTGTTGCTCCCCATGTGGTAGAAGTTATGTAGGGACAGGATTCAGATTTTCATTCTTTGGTACCATTTAAACTGGAAAGCAAGAACTTATGTCTTCTTAGCCATGTCACAGTAAAACCACAGGAGGTGAGAAGACAAAGAATTAAGAACTTCAAACCCGAGCCAAAAAATTAGACATTACGGACTTTGTTGTGTCCCTGTCTTAGTTAATTTAGTACAAAAATAGATCTGAGTATGGAATGCATAAATACATCCTGTGCATAGAGTCATTATTGGATAGCATAACAGTAGTTATCCCTGTGGTGGGTTGATCCTGGCTAGATGCCAGGTGCCCACCAAAGCTGCTCTGTCACTCCATTCCTCAACTGGACAGGGGAGAGAATGTATAAAGAAAGGCTCCATAGTTGCTCCTCTTGTATATTCTTGCTCCTCTCTCCAGCTACACTTGCTTAACTTTGTTACCCCAGAGGCGCTACCACCATCACTGATGGGCTCAGCCTTGGCCACCAGCAGGTCTGTCTTGGGACCGGGTGGCATTGGCTCTGTCAGACATGAGGAAGCTTCTAGCAGCTTCTCACAGAAGCCATCCCCGTAGCCCCCCGCTACCAAAACCTTGTGATGCAAACCCAATGCATTCCCACAGTGCAGCTTCATATTTTGTCAAGACATGTAGCTGTGACTCTTAAAGAGGTAGGTGCTTCTCTAAATGTTTATGGCTGAATGACATCAATTATCAGCGGGACCGGTTAGTCCCATGAGACCAGGCTGGTAGGCCTATAGAGAGAGCATAGTCTGTGGCACTGCTGCAGTCATTACAAACGGCTGACAAGGTTAGACTACGCAGGCAGCCTGTCATTGCGGTGCCAGCACCGACAGAATAGCTAACTAGGCTGGGGGACAAAGCACACCTGAAGGGTATTTAAGGGATTGCTAGAGGAGGAACAATTGTAACATCTATTTACTTCTTGTCTGTTCGAAATAATACTGGAAAAAAGTGTTTGAAGAATGCTGCGAGCTTTTCCTCTTAGACCACTAGTCAATGCAAGAGAGACACTTTAAAAGGTGGAGGTGGTAAGGATGATAATATAAAAAACCCAATTGATCTTGAACCAAGCAATGAAAAACAGTCTATTCTCAACGTACCAGCAAAGAGTATGAATGTATTGCAAAAACATAAAACTATTCCAGACCTTGCCTGGAATTCTTGACATTCATATTTATTTATGCAAACTACATTCATTTAAATTCTTTGCAGACAGGGCACATGAAAATTTTTGGAATTAAGTTTACTTTTGCAAGTGAATGAATTTACTGTTCAATATTAACATATAAATTTACTGGCCTTCACTGATGGCTAGGAGAGTGGGAATGTCATTATTATTGGGAAAGATACTCTAAGCACAGAGAACTTGTGTATGTAAAAGTTGTTTGGTAACTAAAGATGGTTACATGGTATGCTGTTATCTCTGAAACTGCTATGGTAGCTGCTAAATTTTCCATTTCTCCTTTTCTTTTTAAAAGCAAGAGTATAAAATATGCCACCTTTGACATGCTTTAAATTTAAATTCAGCAGATAGACACATGTAGACATATGATGAGTGGATCTGAATTCAGACAATGCTAGCTCAGACTTTGAGCAATCAGTCTTTTCCCTTCCCCCAAATGCAGGGATATTAATTTCTTGTTTGTCCAAAATATCAGAAAGATTGCAAAAGGAATATCCTTTGCTTCCTTTTGTTGTAAGTCAGGTCCTCGCTGCTGGAAGTAATCGGAGGCATCAAAGACCCTCCGTCTCTGTCCTATCTTTAATTCTTCAATTTGAATGGATTTGAGGACTTTATAGGAAATGGGGCTGTATTAGGTGAAGAGAAATTAGCTAAAGAGGGGACTAGATAAATCTAAGGCAGATTTTCAGGGTGAAAGACCAAGCTTCTTCCTCTCAGGTTGTGCTGATTGTGGTCAATGTTACGCTGTGAGTGTCAGTGACTCCCTGACAAAGAAGTTGCTGCCTTGAAAACCAATGAACTGTGTGGGAAATAACAGGATCATGTTATAACTTTGGCAACAAATGGAATTCAGTAGAAGTTTTAGGTTCTTTGTTGGTGTAAGAGGTATTTCTCTTCCCTCTGTTACGCAGTGCTAGGCTGGCCTTACGCAGCTCTTCAGTCACCCATCTTACCCACATCTCTTCAGTGTGGTCGACACTGGAGGACTGGTACAAGGATCAAAAGTGTGTAATGCCATGGCCAATGAAGACTGTCATGATTGGCAGGGTGGTGCTGAAAGAGGGGGAGAATAATGACTTCCTTGTCCAAGTTTCTGAATTAGGGTCATCCTTCTTCCCCTGCTCCACATGGCAGCCAGTCTCTCATGACAAGGAATCACATCCCACTGCTCTCAACACCTCTGTCTAGGGGGGGAAGGTAGAGTCTTTGCATAAGAACTAGAAGACAAGTTTCAGCGTTTTCTTAGCAAGAGGTATGATCATGCATAGATTCCTAAAAAAGTGCTAACATACAAAACAGGGCAGGCCTAAGGGTGAATTTTCTTCCTTTTTTTTGTCTGTTGCTATAAAAATGCTTTCAAGATCCTTTGTACTGAGTAAGTCCTATGGATAACAACATGTATGTTCCCAGCCATTTGCTGCTGCTCTGCTGTAGTTTGACAAATGTGGAGAAGCGGCCTGTGTCATGGATATTGACAGTATCAACCACAGGGCTGTTGTGAAATTAAGAAGGGCCATCACGACAAGAAAGATCCATGAGTGTTTATGTTCATTCTGCTTCTCCATATTTCATTGTCAAGAAGCGGTTGGCTGGAATTCTTATGCTGCTCAAAAAAAACCACTGAATATTTTCTCTTTTACTTTGGGTATGACCAGAGAAAGTGACAGTAATGCTTTCTGCTACAGATATTGATCAGAATGGACATTAGTGGTCATTAAAAGGAACTGTTCAGTATGAAAAACAGAGCCTGGAAAAAAAATTGCCTAGGGGCAGATCTGTTAATGGACTAATTCCCACAGACTCACACCCACAGGCACTGCCTTTTTCGTAGTGCTCATCCCAGCTTTATTGCTGTGCAGAAAACCCACAGAAAGGATGGGACAAGTTCCCTCTCACTGTCAGCTTTACTAAAAGAAAGGTACCATCTGAGAGAGAGCCATATGAGCTGAGGGAACCCTACAAATGAGTATTGAGCATAGGTGGGCTTCCAGCAATGACTGTTCAATGTAAAAATGGCATTTGCTGGGTTCAATCCATGCATGTGTTGAATGTGACCTTACGTATAACGATATTTTATGTATCAGTGCACAGCCCCAGTGTTATTTGCAATTTGTGTGTACTTGAAAATCCCAGTGTGTGTGAGGCTGTGCATTGTATATAACCATGTACACATGTGCAGTTACTTCTGTGACTGTGATGAAGAAAAAAGTGAAAGTACTGTCTAGACAGCTAGCAAAATTCATTTAATCTGTGTTCTGACAGTCAAGAAGAGGCTTATTCCATTCTAGAATTTTGAATAGATCATTAAACTTGGTCCATCTAAAGAAAAGAATTAATAAAAGCCTATAAATTCCTGGTCTGATCATGTTTTCATCCCTAAAATGCTTTTCTATCACTGGCACCCAGAGAGATTCAAAGATGTTTAGATATATCTTTTCTCATTCTTCTTGTTTACAAGTAGTAGGATACCTAACAGGGAAACCAAAATCCTCCAGCTCAGTTAGTAAATGCAGACAAAGCAGAAAGTCAACACCATTTTTTTTTACATTTCTCAGTGGTACTCATTGCCACAGTATTTACATGCCCCATGTATTATCCCTGAATCCTCAAAAATTGTCTGCACAGAAAGAGATTACTCTTACACAGGCTTCACAGAGAAGTAAAATTAATGTATCCCTAAATAATGCAGAACACCTATGCTAAAGTCGGGGGGAAAAAAAGCTGCCTCTTCTGAGAAATAGCCTTTTGTCTTGTATAAAAACCCATTTTTCGTTTCAACTATGTGTGAGTGTAAATGTGAAGGAAGCTTGACACTGAAACTGGCTCACACAGAGTATTGAATCCTAATTATTTTTTTGACCCATCCCATCTGTGTTGATTTTTTTGTGTGTGCGGGAGGGGTTTTTTGTTATCATGACTCCAAATCATTAGTTAAATTCATTGCTGATCTACATCCTTTTGTTTCTAATGAGTTTAATCTTTGGGGTTTTATTGTACACTAACCTAATATTAGCACTGTCCCTCTGTGCCCATGTACAGGATACGTCACTTTTTTCAAACTCAGGTTTGTAGAGCTATTCTGACTTTTGTCACTTTTAACAAGTCTAGAAGGACATAAAATATTTTAAAAGGTATAATTCCAATGGTGGTACAGTGCAGCACAGGTCTGTAAGATGGCTCCTGAAAACCAAGGTATTGTTACAGTATATCATTATCTGGACATTTGTCGTAGAACAGGTTTTCATAATAAGCTTCAAAGAAGGTGGAAGCCCAGATCTAAGCTTCAGGTTTTTCAGAAGTACTTCTATAACAGGAGCTTTATATTCTCTGCACTTTGACCAGTAATCTCCACACGACCATTAAGGTTGAAATAAAGCTGGTTTCTCTATCTGACAATGTAAGGTGAAACTAAAAAGACTGAATTTTAAATCTTTTATTCTATTTTATGTCATTTAAATCCCTATTGCTTCCCTGAATTTCCCTTAATCTATCTGTTATAATGTACTGAAATTAGAGGTGGGGCATAATTATCTGTGAAACACCGAATCCCTTTCAGTAGGTTTATTAAAGATAAAAGGATATCAAACCTGAAACAGGTTAAGGAGATCATGGAGAATGCTGGACCAGCAAACCTCTTCTGTAGTTTGGATTCCAAATGAAATGTCATTAAAACAGACTTTTTCACAGCATTACAACATGAACCAGGTCCATGGTTGTTCCCAGAATGCAGGCTGAATGAAGAGTCTATTCATAATAGAGTTAACTCCTACATTTCATGGGTTTACAAGTTTTTGAGATTCACCCATTGTGCCTGTAGGAGCTTTAACTCTTAACTCTTGAATACCTTGTATTTCCAGGCAGCCTGCGTAAATAACAAACAGACAGTATGTTTCACTTGATTGTCTTACAGTTGTGTACGCAAATTGACATTTTATTAAAGCGTTAAACATGCCAAAAGATGAGAAATTTAATTTTTTTGGAGGCAACCAGAAAGACAATTTTGTGTAAAATTCATAGCTTTTTTTTGTGGTCAAATTTTGTGTGCATGGGTGTTTGTTGATGCAAGTAGGGAGGTGACTAAGTCTGAGTGAGTTATCTTCTCATTAAGTTCTTCTCCAGCCATATTGGAGAATACACCTTTAATAGGAAAAAGTGCCTCTTTGTTTCAAGAAAGGATACCTTCCTCTCGTTATTGTGTAAGTGTAGGGAAGTGACTTTGGGGCACAGACAAGTCCTACTGCAGGTGCCGACTTTCTCATTTTTCTTTCTCTCTTTGGAGAGTATATCCCCCTTAGTTCTAAAAATCTTAACTAAAAGATATTGCAGAGATGTAATTATACATTTTTGCCATCTACTATTAGATGTTTCATCTGTCATGTTTATTTGCAGTCTTGGTTTTTCACTTTTTTCCTTTTTTTTTTTTTTTTTCCCCTAGAGAATACTGTGAGTAGTTTTAGAAGTAAACGACTACAGTATCAGGTGGTCTGGCAACCAAGAGGTCAGATGAGTGAACTGACATAGCATTTTTAAATGTGCTGCTTTGTCAAGACGACTGACAGTTCTCCTGCTATGTACATAAAATCGCATATTGCTGTGAATGCTAACTTGGTTGTCAGGAGCAGTTTCACCATTCTTTTTAGCCTGTGTCATGTAAGATTCCTTTAAGCAACTAAAAAACCAGCCATAATCCATTTGATTTTCTGTCTTCCCATGAGGAAAACTTTTGACAGATGATAAATAGCAACTGCTGACAATCATCAATGTGAAGCTATCATGCTTTTACATTAAATACAAAAACAGAGTTGTAATGTCACTAGGGATAAGACTTTTGACACATAAGAGACAAATATATAATCCTCAGAACTAAATCACTATTGGGATCTAAGGAAGTGCAACAAAGCACAGCTGCTTTTAGAATCTCACAAAGTCAAACTAAAGCTAACTTTGATATCTGGAATCGTATGCATGTTCCAATCCGGAATATCTTGCTGTTGAGCCATAAGCTGCTGTTATACATGCAAACATCAGTGGATGCATGTGCACAAAGTAGAAAGACACTTTACAGCACTGTCTTGTTTAATTAGGGCCAAAAAGGGACCAACATCAGAATAAAGGATGGTGCTTTATGAGTCAGTGCTAAAGTAAAGTGCCATTTCTTTTGATGGTAAAAATCAGTCACACTAGCATATTTAAGTATTTTATTTTATGCAACTATTTTACCCATTTACTCATAAAAGAAGAATTGTTAAAAATGTAAATAATAACTTAAAGTACATTGTGCTGGCTGGAAGTTTTAGCAGTAAAATCTGAATTGGATTTTTGTCTGACTGAGTATTTCTAAAATTTTTCATCTCTTCAGATGGGAAAGTACCATCAAGGTAGTGGTACCTTTAGCTGAATATCTCTCCTAATGTGATATTTTACAGCAATTTTGAAGACAAAAGTAGTTAATATATAATGCCGTTCTTATAAGTGGTATGAGAATCTGTGTTTATTTCTAGTATACACTGTACAGTTTCTGTTCCATTCTTTAACGTGGAAAGAAAGATTGGTTTGGAGAGAAACTGAAAAATCCCATGTTAAAAAGAGGTACAATATGACTCCTGTAGCATCAGCATAAAGCAAGGAGTAGGCCAGTTGGGTCAAACTGAATTCGCATAGAAGTGCTACTCTAGTTGAAACACATGGGATAAGGAAATTCTGTGCTTATCTAATTATTTTTTTGGGGGTGAGGGAAAGGAATATATATGTTTATGCTATTCTTTTAATCATTTCATTCCTCTCTTATTAACACAACTTTTTATCGTGATTTGACAATGTAGAAGGATGAGAAAGAGAAAAGTTTTTATACCGAAGCATCTTTACATGAAGTGCAAAATGTTTTCAAATTATATTTTTATAAAATGAAAGTCAATAGACAGAGCTTTTATGGATATGCCCTTTTATGAAATCATTTTTCTACTCTTCCATTTTAGCGTTCTCTGGCTGGGATCACCACCCCATCTCTTGGGGCTTATTTAGCAGACAAGCTGTCTGGTTGAGCTGAGTATATCTTTGAGACTGAGATTTGAGATTTCACCAACCTGAGGTGCCTCAAAACTTCATAAGCCTCACTTGCCTAGAGGAGCATGTTCTGATAATAGTTGTAAGAGGAAATCCATCTTTATTCCCACCCACAGGACTCTAAACCACAGCTGCTGTCCTATGCTGTGACAAAACTTACCACAATGTCAAATTCTTACTTAGCCATCCTGACTAACATGAAGAAATTTTTATTAGATCATATACATCTGTCTGCCAAGAATCACTGTTGTCCTTCATTATCTGTATAATGATCCTTGTTTCCCATCCAGGGACAGGAGTTGTGTGAGTTGCACAAACCCTTAATGAAAGATTTTTGCATTAAATTCAGTGACTTAGTGTATGTAGATATTAATATTGTCAGATTGCAATATCCTTTTTGCTTTTAATATCTGGGAATGTAAATGGTGTCTGTATTCACTTCAGAAATGTATTTTATATCTATGACTTCCTAGATGTTTTAACTGGAAATGTTTACATTAAGCCAATAGAAAAGGAAGTTTAGGGAGATAGCAGTCAATACCATTTGTATCTGTTAGATAGAGATTGCTTGCATTAGTGTTCTGTCATGTCTTAATGTGACAGGCTTCAAGTTAAGACAAGAAGGAATCTATGGAATGGATAATTTACGCAGAAGTACCCAAGTGTAACAGACAGCAGAGAAACTGCATTTCCAGCTTGTGAAGTCTCAGAGGAGGAAGAGTTTTTTTCATGTAATAAACAGAACACCCACCATCAAATGTAGACTTTCATCCTTCTGGGATACTGACAGTTCACTTTTTAAGAGGTCTTGGGACCCTAATAGTGTGTTCTTCTTCAAAATATCCTTTTCCAGTCATGATGCCTGTCTTGCAGATCTTATAAACTTAAACTTTGAAATTTAGAGTTTTAGGAAGTGCATGGAGAATGATACATAATGAAAATTTATTCTACTATTTAGGAATCGTTCAAAATGGTTGAAACCATGGAGAATTAGAGTGATGTAACGAATAGTTTTAACAAACATCAAATACAGATGACAAATTTACAGTTGAAATAGTGTCTTCCTTTGTGCTGCTAGTTTTGGTGCATTTTTCTCCCAGGAGTGGACCCATTAACCAAAACTATTTTTGGCTTCTTCACGGGGCCACAGATCCTGCCAAGAGCCTGCTCTGGCATGGAATCCTCCACAGGCTGTAAGTGGATATCTGCTCCACCTCATCCTATTGTAGTGTAGGTGCTGAATACGTTGTTACTCTGATTTAAATTTATGAGAGAAAAGATTTAAAATCTTATCATCGCTAGTAGATTCATGAGCTCCAGGTCTAAATAACTGTTTGTGGTTTTAAGTTTTATAACCTACCAAACATTGTCTTCCTTTCAACTTCCTAAGTAACTCTGAATCAGCTAAAAACCTCAATGGATCTGTCTGATGAGGGACTGTGGTCCCTCTGATAAAGTTTTCTTCTTTCTGTAAAAACTCCGTGATTCCATTTCGCTAGCATCAGAGAACTTAGTTGTGATGCTGCCACAGGAAATAGCCCTCCTTGTAGGGAAGAAATAGATCTTAGTGAAGTCAATCAAGATGGCGCAGTACATATCAATAACAATAAAATAAATGTATTAATTGCCTAGTTTTCTAGGAACCAAATAGCACAGTGTAATGCATTGAAAGAATACCAAGGAAATGTATGGGACATTTGTGGGCATGTTAACAATTGATCTACTCGGTACACTGACATCAATTCCACTTTTTTCATACAAGAGCTGATGTACATTGAACTGAATTATCATTTCTTTATATCTAATGTGGTCATTCTTCTAATCTGCTTGTCAGTTTTTCTTAATACCTATCTTTTGTGGAACACAGCTGCTAAAATATCTAGGAGGAGCTTAGCTGATGATGCATTCCCCAAAGATGATAGAAATCTGAGAACTACATGGGATCGTAAAGAAGTACTGATCTGGGATTTATAGATACAATATTTTTTCATTAGAAAATATTGCCTTACTGCAAGTAGCAGTTCTGTATATTTGTTTGCTTGTCTGAGTGTCTATTGAAGTCTTTTAGCTAATAGGCAAAAGGAAAAGAACATTCCAGGCTACGTGGTAGTTTGGTAGTGAAAATGTTTTCTGGCATGTACGTAATTGGGTGAGTTCTTAGAACAGAGAAGTACCCAACTGCTGTGTCAGTCTGTGTTAGAACTCTCCCTTGATTTTTTTATGGAGAGCTTTGGGATGTTTCTATGGTGGGAAAAACCAAATCCCCGCTGAAATCTAACAGGAATTTCTTAAAACTAATCTTTACACTTCTAGGATTGTTTTTAAAAAAAGTATTTTAAATACTGAAATTTTTTTCTCTTGCTTGGTTTCCTCACTTTAGAGCTCAAACACTTGCCATTGATATATATATATATATATATACACACACATATATATATATGTATAGGACCCACAGAGCCCGAAAGTCCAAACTGATAAAGAAGGAAAACCTGGGAAAAACTATTCTACCACGCATGGTATTTTTAATGATTGTAAGAGCAGCCAGTACAGCATGAGGGAGGAAAAACAGTTTCGTTTATGAAAACAGGTGCTCCAGAACAGTGAGATAATGTTTTCCACTCTTGCAAACTGTCCCCGTGCTATCAAGGAGCTTTCTTTCATTTTGCTTCCAGCATGTTCTACAACAGTACTGATAAGTCCTTCTGCAAGTTGTGTTAAATGTAGCACTGTCTGTCTGTGATGCTCAGGAGATGCCAAATGAGAGGCAAAGGAATGTAAGTGGTTTTGAGTGAAAAGTTTTACTTGCACATGTCTTGTCACGTAGGAGCTGACTGTCAGGGACTCTGTGCACCTTTAAATTCCCCCACTGAAAGTTTTGTGGGAGCGTTCAAGCAAGGCAGTCTCATAGCTTGCCAGCAATCAGTTCTGGAATTCAGACTTTTAATTCTTACATGTGAACATATAAGGCTAAAAGTGAAACAGGTTTTAACCTTTGTTTCAATCGCAATCTGATCTTCCAGTTTCTGGAGAAATAAGAATAAGTGAAAGAATGATTCTTAGAGGGCAAATATATCTTGAGGGGGGAGAAAAATGAAAGAAAATGTTTTTGTTACTTTTTTCATCTTTGTGCTTTACGGCTTTTGGGTGCTTTCTGCTTTCTCAATACTCACTGCCTTATTTTTCCACCTTTCCTCTTTTGTAAGACATGCATGCAATTCTTTTTCTGGATACTTTCCCCAGGCTACTCTTCATTCTCTCTAGAAAATTCTGTTCCCTTTCATTTGCATCCCTTTTATTTGGTGCTCTGTTCCTTTATATGTCCTACCTGTATTTCAGTTCTAGTTCAGCTTCTAGGTTTTGGGTAGGGGTTTTTTGGTTGGGTTTTTGTTGTTGTTGGTTTTGGTTGTGGTGTGGTTTTTTTTTTTCCTTTTCCTTGATTTTAGGAGCTTCTGGGGTTTAGTTTTTCCCTGTATCTTTATGATGTTTCTCACTTTTGTTCTCATAGAATTTCTGCTGGTCAGTGTCGAAGATATCAGACAGTACTGGTTTTTTAATCTAGGGTTTATTGACAGAAGATTTTGATATGCCCTGTCTGAGTAGGAACTAGTTAAAAACCCTCAAAGTAGATTAATTCATATCTATTGATCATCTCAATTATTAGCTTGTAAAAAGGAATAAAACCTACTCTTTGTACAGTATTTGATTTATTAGCACTTTCTAATGCAGTGAATGTCAGAAAAACAGCTTCATATTTATCTGTGTATTTTTTGCAAGTTGTGTATCTCACAGGTGTGTATAAACAGAACACCCATTTAGTAGTAGGACTATGCAGTAATTAAATAGAAAAGCACTTATGATGATATCTTTGTTTTTTCTTTCTCTGAAAAAGTTTGAAAGTTTCTAAATTCGTAAAGGTTGA
The DNA here is from genome assembly GCA_013399095.1 of Psophia crepitans. Taxonomy (NCBI): domain Eukaryota; kingdom Metazoa; phylum Chordata; class Aves; order Gruiformes; family Psophiidae; genus Psophia; species Psophia crepitans. The sequence goes on from VWZZ01005027.1 coordinate 1,086,579, forward strand.
AACTGAAGAGGAAGGTGTGATGTAAGTCACTTTAGCAACTTCTCGATGTAGTTACTTAGAATTAACATTAGAAGACAAAATGTTTTATATTATTTCTTTTAAAAACCCTTTGCTATAACATCTCACTGCCAAGTGGGGTTTTCATAATTTTTGAAAGATTTTAGTCTGTAGCATCCAGAGGTTAAAAAATATTTAAGAATATGGAGTAAGTGAAATTGGGTACATTTTTCAAAGGTGTTTAAGTGGTTAAATTTATTTTTTTTTAGAATGATTTTTTTTTTCCCTTGAAGATGTAGGTGTTTAAGTACCCATTGCTTTCCATGGTCAATCCATGCTAGGTGATACTCTGAATATTTTGAATGCCTAGAAGTCTGTCCTTAAAGACCTAACCAAGTTGTTACACAAATTCTGGCACATTTTCAACTTTAACATTGGAATTATTTGTGTGTAGGAACATAAATGTATGTATATTCTGTCTTTTCATATTTGAGTCTATAGGTGTTGTAGAACACATACAAAGTTTCTAGACTGTATACTTAAAAACACTGCTAAATAGTTACAGATCTCTTACGCATTTACCCACAGTTTACCATATTGCCTAAGCATGTGGTTACCTTTAATTAAATGAGTGGCTTCACTGGACATGGCTCTAAGTTTACTGACTATGTATCAAATTAAGCATGTACTTACATACTTCACTCAGAGTTAAGGCCTCTTACAACATCATTTCTAATAATTTCTGCAGGAATTTCAGCTACACAGTTGCCCTTGATGTCAGTATGAACTATATCTCTTAAGTTTTTTGACTCCTTAAAATTCTAATGGGTTAAAAGTTCAATTTAAGTACTTTTCATGCAGAACTCTTGCTAAGTTAATAGGGTCTTTGCCTGTTAAAAGTTGCAGAATCAGACTAAATTAATCCAGCCTGCTTTTGAGGACCTAAAATAAACAGAACTGCTGCAGTATGCCTTGGCAAAGTATTTTATTGTCTAGCTAAATTACTGTTTGTGCTTTCTAATATCTAATTTAACATTTTACTTGAATTCACTATCAGCCTGTCATCAATCCATGCCCTTCCTCTTAGGATGAGGTATAACACTATGATGATTTGTAAATCATTTCTGAAAACTTGCAAATGCTGAAGCTGACTAATCGTTCTTCAGAATGAATAACTCATCCTCCCAAATTGTAAGCCATTTTGATGTCCATCTAATGCTTTATTTCATCCTAGTGATGTCCTTTCTGCAGTGTAATGTGGTGATCAGAGTTGCACACAATAACGCACATGTGGCCTCAGTATTCCTTCATGTGGTGCCAGAATGCCTTCCATTGATAAATTATAATTCTCTCTTTATTCTTTCCCCTCTACCGTATCCAATTTCCTGCTCCAAACCTTTGTTTGCCTTTTTATTGCTGCCAAATATTGTGCATGATCATGGAAAACAGTTTAAACTATCTTATTCCCACTTCCTTTTCCTGGTCTGTATTCTATGTTGTACTTTAATTTAGACTTCAGTCTCTGTGATTATTTTTGGTCCCTAGCCTCATTACCTTTTACTTCTTTACATGGAAACGCATAAACTACTTAGCATCCCATAAGCCTAATTCTATCCAAATCATTATGACTTTGTTTGCTCTGTTCCTCTGTATTTACTACTTCTCAGCTCTGTGTCATCAGCAGATTTAGCTACTTTTGAAAGGATGTCCTCCCGCAAGGTCGTTTCTCCATTAGCCTAATAAAAGTGATCCACGTGTGATCACTTGCTGAACTTTTGTTGTTTGTGGAGTCCTGTTCAGGGACAGCGAATTGCCAGAGGGGCGTATAGTAAATGTACAGCCTAGATATCCTGGTCCCAGGGTTCAGCTTGAACGTCTTACTGGTCAAGTGGTGGTGGAGTGTTGCAGTAGGATGGAGGGACAGAAGTAGAATTCTGCAATTATGGGGACACAAGTTAAAACTTGGCCAATAAGGACCAAGTACTGCTTTTATTAATAAAATGAACGATTAAGAAGTGCACAGAAGGAAAAATCTGACCATCTGTATATCTGTGTACCCAAACCTCAAAGTATCTAAGTTACTTTAGAAGTGAGTTAACTCAAACTTGGGAAGCAAACCAGCTTTTGCCAGTTTACATCTCGAGATGATCAGTAAAACAAGAAGTAGTTTCTTTGTGCAGGGCCCTGTGCTGTTGTAGCTATCCTGTTCCCTCTGCCATTTGAAGATATCTCTGGTGAATCTTAGTGTAAACATATCCCTATATTTCATATGAAAAATGGAGAGGAGGATGATAAAAACTTTAATTTTAAAGGAAGAGGTAAATATGAACAATCGGTTTTCTTACCAAGTAGATGGGAAGAAAAAGAGAGTTCATGGAGAGATTGACCTAAATGAAGGAATTAATCTGGAGGAGTAGAAAGGACTGTTACTGAAAACATCTCTTTATATTTGCAACAGCAGACCCAAGTTCTGTACCTAAATTAGGCTCCAAAGGGTTTTTGTTTCCTAATACATTCAGTTGGAATGATTGTGTTTAACCTGTTGCGGATAAAGAAATTACGCTTTGATGTGGATTCTTGTTTACATCCAAACTTTCAAAATGTTAGACTGTAGAATTGAAGGAATAATGAACACAAAAATGTAAAATAAAATAATAAAGAAGGCAGGTATGATTTACAAAACTTAATCCTGAGTAAATGTAAATGTACTTCTGATTTTACATTTGTTATTAGAACATTACAGTAGCCAATGACCTTGACTTGAATCTCTTTTATATAAAGTTTGCAGTGTGCCATAAAAGAAAGTAATGGTTTTTTGCAACTATTTTAACACCTACTCAGTACGTTATTCTTATCAACACAGTTTATACCTAGTATCTCTCACTATGACTTGATACAGGTGACTTCATAGGTGATGGAGAATCTAGTGCAGATATCTTAGAACTCTGTTCAGTTCACCTACAGAGTGACCTTTCTTGACAGCTTAGAGCAGAAGTTATCCTCTCGTACAGCTTAGAACCTTCACAGGGCTCCTCTGATTTAAGTAGCCTTGAACAATGTCAGCATGCATAGGGGCTGAATCAGAGTGAATTTAAACTATTGTAGCTTCACAGCTAAAGTAATTCTGATTAGATCAACAATATGACTTACATTGTGACTTACCTCACTGTAAGTGAGATGGGAATCTGGCAAAGAGAACATGCTAGTGAATTTACTATATATCTCAATATAGATGTATATGCTTCATGTAAAACAGCCAGGCAAAGAGACAGTATGGCTACAGAGGGAGAGCGTAAGGTTCATTTAGCCAAGAGCAAAATGAATTCTTTGCCTAAATATTCCCAAAAGAAGGGTAAGGCAGCATTCCAGAAACTGCAATACACTCTCCTTGGGGAAAAGTGAAATGTTAAAAGGTTTTACCATCATACTAGAGCAGATAATTAGGCAATTATGACTATTAACTTTGACAGAGCACCAGTCTTAAATGCATTAGATTCCAGAGTTTGGGTGTAGATAGCTAGGGAAACAGTCGGGTCTTTGGTGAGTCTTTCTGAGAGCTCACTTAAGGCAGGTTAGCAATGCAAAGCTAGAAGGCGTGAAAATAATTCCCATATATGTGTAAGAAACAAAGAATGATTCTGCAAAAGACACTGTTTTCTGCAAGAATGTAGATATTATTAGAAACATTGATAAGAATTGCCTAAAAAAATCTACTTAGCAGTGCATAATTTTAGCAGTGCAGGATGAATCTGGGTTCTTAAAACTACTGTTAGGTTATTTAACTAATCTGATTTCCTCATGTTACTGTGAGGTTTCAGGAGCTATTTAATAGAGTCAAATAAGGTGAAAAAGTCTGAGAGTCCTGAAGTATCTCCTCAGCGGCCGATTGCTGTGTGGATGTGTATGAGGTACGTTTTTACTTTTCCCCCAGGGCAAACCAGATCAGGAGTATGCGTGATGCGAAAAGAACAGATTCAACCAAACTGCTACTGTGATAGGTAAGCAAGCAGTGGCTAGAAGATGAAGGAGGAACATAGACTCCATTCAGTCTTTGTGCTATTCCCAGAACTGCATGTGTGAATGGAGAGGATGATTCTACGTCAGCAAATGCAGCTCTCTCACCCCACATGGCTCAATGCAGTTGTTTAAGAAAACCTGTGGACAAATACATGCATCTGTTGTGCCCTGTCTCTGGTAAAAAATTATACAAGACCTCCAAACCTTGACTTTATAGCCAAAGTCAAAACTCACGTTTGGTTAACTCACTTTTAGGTTCAGTTTTTTGAATACATCCATTGATTTGAATAACAATAACATACAGTTCGTTATAGCTTTGTTGGGCAAAATTATGGGAAGGAAGTCTCTTTAGGCAAATAATATACAAAGTCATGACAAATTCATGAGATGTAGAACCAAAGCAAAACTTTGTCACTGTTCCAGGATTAGCTAATAATATTTGGCATTTCTGATGGCTCCTTTCACTAGAGTTCTTCCAGAAACTGTTTGTGAGACTGTTCTAGATTTAGTGGCTCCACAGCAATTTAAATCAACTGTAAATTATCTCATCACTTTTTCCTGTATCTTTCCTCTGTGCATGGTCTTGAGGAAAATCTAGGTCAAATTCTACTCCTAGATGGCACCTATTTAAAATGAACAAGAGTTATGCACAATCCAGGTGCAAAATTTGGCTTATACTTATTCAAATGATCAGTGTGACAGCTGAACAGAAATGTTTTCTCAGCTACACAGGGAAACCCTATTTTCTTAGTTCTGTGACAAAGCAAAACATTTTTCTTTTCGCCTTGGGATTATAAAGAAAACTCCAAGCAGTTTCACAAGTGGAAAAGAGTTATTTTTGCATGGAAATATTTGTGATGTGAAAAATATCTTTGTACGTGTATTCGCATTGCACTCTGCTTCCTACAGCAGCACGCATGATGCAGGCTCACGGCAGGTGACACCAACATACATAACAAATTTTCTAACCAAGGCTTGCACAAAAGTGATGTGAATGCATCAGCAGAGCCCAGGGTGGGGAATCAGTGTGCTTATGTAAAGCATGTGTGAAACTTTTGGCTGTGTCATTGTACACTTACTTTTGAGTATTGGAGTTATAGATCTGAAAGGTTGGAAAGAGCACAAAGCAAATGGAAACAGACATTGATGCACTGAGACAGGACTGAAAGTGTGTGCCTTTGTAGTAACATGCTTGCAGGATCATCAAATTTACTCTGTGAAAGCTTAACTCGGATCTTTTATCCTTTGCTGAGTTCTTGGCTATGCTGCTTCTGAAATAGTCACAGGATTCATATGCTCTGAGAAGTGAAAGACCTGGATTTTATTCTCAGGTTACCTACAGACCTGCTATACTGTCTTAGCAGGTCACTGTACCTTTTTATGAATTATTTTACTCAGTCATAGATTCATTTTGTATTTTCTTTTGAAAATATATTAAGGTCCATGGATTAAAAAAATATCTTTTTTGGTATTGTATTGTAACTGAGGTAACTAAATCAGAAAATGCAACCTATGGCACACAGAGATCTATTAAGGGTCTTTAGTCCACAACAGGCTGTATGACTATAAATGTTGCAGTCAATTTTAAACACAAGCATGCTATACAAAAAATAAACAAACAAACCCCAAAATAAACAAACAAAAAACCCCAATTTAACTACCAACTTCACTTCAGCATTAAAATAGCTAGAAGTTCTTGACTTCACTGACACCTGATCTGGTTTAGAGTTTTATTTTTACTGTCCAGCTCTATCTTCTGTCTAGATATGTCTAGATGGACAAATGTAAATGAGTACAGGCTCCTTTGCCTGAGAGGTGATTTAGTCTCATGTGGGCAATCCAAAGTCAGCCCCGATCCCAAACCTCCATAGCTGCTTTAGCATGGCATTCTGACAAATGTAATCAAGTCAACTATACTGCGATTGTTATATACCTTTTGAAACAGAAATTGGCTTATGTTACTTAAAGCTCATGCAAAGTAGGTGTTCTCACCAGTGCGAAGTAATCTCCCTTGCAGTCTCTCTTCCAGGGATATAATTTTTAGTTCTTTAAAAAAAAATAAATAAAAAAATCAGTTAGAAGCAGAAAGAGATACATCAACAGAAATCTTCATACAATTAATAAAAAAACCCAAATGGATTGCTCACATAGATTCCAAATAGTAGATCAATATCTCTGTATGGATTCCAAGTCATCTCACTCTGGATTTTAGTCCTGAGGTCTTTTTTTCATAGAAATCATCATGTAATCTTTGATTTGCATTGCTCCTTCTGGTAAATCTATTCATAACATGATCATTATTAATCAAGAACTATTGCCAAGGTTTGTCCTGTGTTCATGCAATCAGAAGTTGATTCGTACTTCTCTGGAACTGAACCTTGAATACACTTACTGCTGGTGCTTATTTTCTTGTATTCCTTGCCCCATTTTGGATTAAAATAAGGACAAAAGCTCATACAAGTTGTTCTGTTGCAATAAATCACTAGAAAAATAGACTGAGTGTCAATCCAGGGATCGGTGAGAGCATGTTGAACTAAATCTTGGACCTGACCTATGCCAGGCATTCCCGTCTTCCCTCTTACACTGTCTAGCCCCAAAACTAGGAGATGAGCAATACTATGCAGGCTGTGTCATCATGTTCCTGTTAATGCACCAGTATATCTAGCAACAGGGAACTAAAACGGTTTGGCAATCGCAACTACTCATTTTCAGTCATTGTTGGAATGCACTGAGGGAGCGAGAATGCAACCACTCAGCTTTTACCCTCCTGGCCACTCTTCTTTTTCCCTGTGGAGCCTCTGACATGAGCAATACAAAAGACATATCTGTAAAGAAGAACCTTCCGAACACTGCTTTGCTTTACCTTCTTCAATGTCATGAGGATCTGACAATTGCTTCCTTTAACATATTCCTTGGTATTAGCTCAGTTACCTCCTGTCCTTTTATTTCTTCCTACTTTCCTTCTCCACAGGTGACTGTACAGGTCCTTTATTTATTTTTTTTTCAGGTAATCAACTGACTCTGTCATTCATTTGGGAAGAAGCATTATGCGGTACATTTGTTTCCTTCTAGTGTTTCGATTTTTGTAGTTTTTTGGGATGTTTTCACTTGAACTATTATGTGTAGTACCACTATTTGTAGTACTTCAAATATGTGAAAATGAGATCATTGAGATGAAAAGTCTTTTTTTCTTTTAAAGGGGAAAAATAGGCAAATCTGAAATCCTTGCTATTATTAGAAATGTGTATGTACTTAAAGGAATGTGATTTCAAGGATACTTAAGATTTAGTTTTAGCCTTAAAAGAGGAAATAAGATGTCTTCGTTGAAATCATGGGCTGGCAATCATGCTTTTCAACACTTTAGCTGAAATACTCTTTTGAAGACAGATTCTAGATCTCACTTATGAAGGGGTAAATGCACGCAGTGATGATGACAAGCAAAAATCCCCAAAGGAGAAGATGAAAAATGAGTGTGCCTAGTTTACATTGTTTCTTCTATTGCGAAATCCTAGCAGAGAGACTGTTATTGGTTGTTGGATGAGATAAGGAGTATTGAAAACTTCAGTTGATTATGCCTGCCTCTACCATCAGTTGTCTTTGTGACACCAGGTCTATAATAATAGATGTTTTAAAGGAGACAGTATCAGTCCAAGAAAACTGAAATACATTGCTTAAAAAGCACATTTCCATCTAACATTGTTATAGTGCTTCTACATTAAAATATGTAAGTTGATTATGACTGTGTGGGTGTTGTAAAATATGCCTTTCTAAACCACCTACAGGTGGTAATATATCACCCATGTCTCCACGTCTCTGGAGAATGTCACTAATTACTTTTCCAGAAATATAGAGGAGGTCACTTGTCTGCTACCTTTTATTACTACTTACTCGAGCAACAGCCTTGAATAGTTGTCTGGATAAAGAAAGAAAAAGAAAAAAAAATCAAACAAAAAAAAAACAAGTAAAGAACTTTAAAACCTGGAGGGAAATATGCTTTTTAAGTATTTGATCCACGGTTCAAAATGTAAGCCATAAATGCTTCAGGAAACAATATGGGAAACATCGTAATTGAGAGCAAATGAGAAGAGACAGGCTGGGGGGGGGGAAGGGGAGGAGGAGAAAATTCTGTTTTACCTCCAGTCATCCTGCACGCTATGTAATCACTTGTTTGTGCAGTGGATAGGCAAATATAGCAATAAAATGTTGCTGTTTGTGCTTATATACACTACCAGTGACAAAAGATACTGAATTTCTATTGTTGCATAACTTCTGCTTCAGACTGCATTAGTGATTTTTAGATTTACTTTCGCTCTTCTTCCAGACCTGAAAGGCAAACCAAGGTACTAATTCACCTTGGGTTTTGGTTTTTCTTTAAATAATGATGCAATGTTAATTCACATGGGGATGGACCACTGTGAGGGTTACAGTAGAAGACTTTACGAAAGCTCTTCTCACAAAGGAAAACACTTCCTTTTTTTGACAAAGATGGTCTGTAAGGAAAAAGTGCTTCTAGTCTCTCTTGTTCCAGAAACCCACATGATGTTGGTATAATATTCTGACAAGCTGTTGATTCCACACCAAGGCTGCTGAGTAAATCCTATGAGGTGTTGAGTGTCCTGAACAGCAGCCAAGGATTACTACCCTTCCCAGGAAGTGCTCAGGGTTATACTATGGCTCGCACCTTTATGGCCTAGGGTGAGTATGGCTGAGTACTTCATGTGACTGTTTGTGTAATTAAGGGTTTAAAAACTAATATTGTAACTTTTCAGTTGGTTTCTATGAAAACATCAGGAACACAACATTGATCTTAAATCTGCATATAAGATATAGCAAAATATTTATCCAGCTACAGTTATGCATTGTACAAAGCGTAAGTAGAGAAGGGATTCTGCAATCAGTGTCATCCTGTAAATTGCATTAACCAACCTATGGATGGTTACCAGGGTAAATCCTATCCATATGAATGGGTCCCTAATGTAATAAACATAACATGCTGGAGCCTCAGCTAATGTAAATGAGATTGGTGGTTCTGCTGATTTACACCAGCTGAACATTCCCCCATATGTTCAGTAGTAAATATTTGCAAGATCAGCCCATAAATAATATTTTATTTGCAAGTGAACACGGACACGACCATCCAGACTCTAAATGAAGCTGAACACTTGAATGCTGAAAAGGTTTCTCCTGCAGAGGCAAATATGAAAATATATTTTTGAAAACAAGTTGGTGTTACTGCCAACTTCCCTTCTGTCTTTTCCTTTCATGCTGATACTTCAGCATGAAAAAAAAAAACCTCCTGTAAGTTTACTCTGCCTCCTTTTCCTGTTTGACTTTTTTAGTAATCTAATGTTTGTGACTGTTAAACTCCGGATTGCTTAGAGTGAATGTAGTCTCCAAAGAGCTGATGCCGGATTGTGATGGGAGCACTGATTTATAATCCATGTCATCTGTCAGATGTTGTTACAGCTCTTGCCTCCCTCTCCCCCGTAACTGTGATACGGTAGGGTGTGGAAACAGTGAACAGACATATATCCACAACAGCCTTGTGAGGTGGGAAATACTCTTACCCGTCTGCAGGCAGGAAAGTGAGGCACCGAGATTCACTGCACAGTTGTGCACGGATATTTGTTTGGGTCTCAGAAGGGAGTACAAGTCTGGTAGTGCCCGGCCTTCTCCATTCAAATTGGACCTATGTCGTAAGCTGAGGATCTTGGCCTGAGTTTTCAGCAGAGTCTGTTTAACCTCAGTGGATGCCTCTCTGAAATAGGCGATGGGCAGCGAGCTTGTCTGGGCCTCAGGTATCTTTTAGGCACACAGAATCCTGCAGTTACTCGTCTGGTATCACACCAGGTCTAATCACGGAGAAATAAGCTGAAACTTGGGCACAGCAAACCAAGCCTTAATTCTAAAATAAAAAATGATCAAGTTAGCAGCTATTGAAGATGGAAAAGGTTGTGGTTATTTCCCTTTACTAGCCCTTTCTGTCCTCAGACTTTTTCAAACCTGGATGCTTTCATCATGAATGCAAGCAGTTCAGCACAGTGTGAACTGCAGTCAGTTCAGAGGTGAAGGGTTTGTGTTTGTGATAGCTGAAAACATTGCGACAATAGTTTGAATGTCAAGTATTTAAATACCCCTTTCAGCACAATAGTTTAGCTCTTAGAAAGTTCTAAATTAAGTAAAATTAAAATCAGTGCTGAGAAAGAAAATAAAGAGCTAAGAAATCTGGTAGTAGGCAGGAGAGTGCCAAACCAGAGCACTGCAGGCGTGTGGGGCATATCCCCAGGCAAGGCAGGGTAGGGAGCTGAAGCTTCCAACCTTCTTTTCCACAATTAAGTTCATTAGAAATACTGTCCCCATTGCATCTCTTGGTATTTAAATCGAGACTGGGTACAAAATAACAAGATGGCATATTGATCTTATCCTCCCTTGTTCAGGAACTTTTGATTCCTGTACTCTGGCCTCAAATGCTTCTCACTCTTACATATGTATCTTATTTATTTATTTGTTTGTTTAACATTTAGATTCCCAAGGTCTCCTTCACCACTCTTGTCCATTGTGTAGGCTTTTGCATACGTGAAAAAGAGGAGGAAAATAAGTGTGCATAAAGTATTTCTATTCAAATCTGACTGTATTGCAATTCTTTCTGTACAAATGTAAATTGACTCCATGGTTTGGAAGGCAATACAATTTCAGAGGGCAGTGACCCAATTCTCATTTAAATTTGGGTTACTTTATATTTCTTGGCAGTAAAGGGACTTTAAACTGGGTGCAAATAATTTCTTCTCTTTAAACTATAATGGCATAACCTACATTTGTAAAAAAAGTAAATGACAATGCATCCAGAGATATTAAAATACAAATAAAGTTCATCTTCAATATAATGTCATAGAATGAGAAATATTTTTTTTTCTTTGTTTCTTCCCTCTCTTCACAATCATGGTACATCTTTTCTGAATTTCATATTTGTAGTTACTGATGGAAAAGGGAGCTTTTTCACCATACAGAACAATGATCATCAGCAGTAAAACACCTCACAATAGTTTTGTTTCTCATGTTGTTTTGTTTGCCAAGTAAATTTATTTTTTCTGTAATCTGTATGATATCATGAAGGCAGATGTCAACTGGTGTGTTGTTTTCTTATTTGGTCTGTGAGTAAGAAGTCTGCATTTTCCATCAGGATACAGTTACTGAGGGAGCAATTTTAAAATATGTGGAGATGCAAATAAGGTGAAGTTGTGTTCGCGTAGTCTAAACTGCTAATAAATTGGAAAGCACGTAGGCATGCCTAATACAGAAAGTAAATGCTTGCAGAAACCTGAGCCATTCAGATCAAGATGCATATTTCCATAGCTGATAAAAAGTGGTGAGGTTATTCTACTAACTAATGTGGCTCCTGAGTACTACCTAAATGTTATAGAGTGAAGCTGATTTCATTTCATGCGATCCACTGAGCAACCATCAGATGGTTATCTGTGCTGTAGTTAAAATTTGTAAGTGAAGCATTTTCAAAGTGAAAATATCAAAGAGTTTTTCACAGCCTTCTGAGACATCTAAACTTCAAGTATTATTTTATTTTTGCTAGCCTTGAAGTGGATCCAGAACCTCAGTTGTTAACTTGAAACTGGTTTCTATAGTTCAGAAATGTTTCTGAAACTTTACATGGTAATAAAAATGTCTTACAACCTTAAATATTAAATAAAGCAGGTTGGTCATTTTTTTTTGTTGGTCTGGGCCAAATACAAAAGCTTATGCCATATGTTGAAAACGGATTCTTCAATTTGAAGTGTTATGCTATGCTATTACTTGTAGCATTTAATTAAAATGATTGCATTCATTAGAATCAAAGAGATTACAGATGGAAAAACTATTATATCACTAAGCACATCTCCTTGTTAAAAATGTAGTGTTATATAACAGCAAGGCAGTCCATATTATTCCATACTAGCTCTGAGATTAAAAGAAAAAATGTACTGTAATAGTTTACATGCTAATCTGTGTTATAAGATTGCTTGTTTGGGTTTTTTTTGTTTGTTTGGTTGGTTTTTTTCCTTGTTAACAAACTGGCAGGGTATGAAAATGTAGTTCAGAAGGAAAAAAACAACCCCAAAAACATTTCATGATGTACATTGTGCAAATGTTTGGCTCCAAATAGCATTGTAACAGATACCATCAGAGAACGCAGTTACATACCTCAGAGATGGTCCCAGGCTACACTATCAGTATCAAAAATCAGTCTCTTTTGAAGTACGTGGATTTTTAGATCTTTGGCTTTGGTTAATGTCTGAACCAAAAGTTAAAATGTCTAAATAAAGATTCAGATATGTTTCATCAGATAACCTACATATTTATTATTTGATACATATTTTATTATCAGCTGAATATATTTTAAATAGAATCCTGTATAACGCTGAGTGCAGCAGAAGTAAAATATTAATATTGTGATACACTGTGTTTTATCATAGATATTTCTAGAGGTATGCAAATCATTTATGGCTGAATCCTCCTCTTTAAGCTAGAGAAGTTTCTCTGGTGGTGATAAAACTAATTCAGTTAATTCACACTTGCACATGTGGAACTGAAAAGAGAACGGGGACCTTTTGCTCTTTGCATTATAACTTTAATTACATTTGTAATACACTATTTAACATTGCATAAATATTTTCCTTGAACAAACATTCCTCTATGTGGACAAAATTAAAGCAGATAAGAGTGTGATCCAGAAAGCCTTGCAGTAAGAATCTGCTTATGGGGACATGCTTGCCCTAACGTAACCCGGCTCAGCCCTAAGGACTTGTCTAATATACAGGACATGCGGGTTTATCTCCTTCAACCAGACAATTCCTTTCCCTGTCTTGACTCCTGCATGCCCAGAGCCAGTCTGTCGTGCTATGGCGCAAGGTGTCCGTTGAGGTCCCGGGGTGAATTTGCAGCACTGAGCTCAGTGCTCCCTGTTCGTTGGCTTGTTTCTCCCCCGCCTGGGGCTCTGCGCTCCCCAGCAGCTCCTGTGTTCTGCTGCTGGTTACGTGAGGTCTGGTGTAGGACCACATGAACTGCTTGCATACAATTCAAGAGCCATGGGTTTACTAGCCCTGTTCTGCTGCTCAGGCCACAAGGAAATAATAATTTAATATTAAAATACATCCAGATCTCTTACTCTAGGTATAAGCAAAATATTATTTAACTGGAACAAGAGTACACAAATTTATTTGTGTAGACCTCTGCTGCTTGCTTTGTTAAGGGTCCAAAATAACCATATATGAGGAAAAATCTCCTGGAGGGCATATAATGTACAGTGAGGTGGTGTCTGAGCTCGCTTTGTTATTGTGAAATTTACCTATGTCACACTGGAGAGACTTGAGCAAGGGAGAGATTACGTGCAATGTTTGAAGAAAAGAAAAGGTAATACATTTTGCAAATAACACCTCTCTGTGGGGGGGTTTAAGTGCATCCTACCATATTGGTTAGATAATACGAACTAAAAGTAACTTTTCTTATCTTTGTGGGCAAGGTAGAAGTGAACTGAGGAGACTGTGGAAGAAAAATATAAGAAAGGAGTAAACATTTTCTGTGAGATTAAACCCAATACAATTGAAGCTGCAGGGAAAAACACGAGTTAAAATATAATAAACAGTCTTGAAATCTTTAAATTCCCACAGGAAGGAATTGTTCTGTTACAGGAATTCAGTATTATTAAGTGGAATTCACCCGACAGGGCAGGAAATCCCCTGTAGGACAAGCAGAAGTTTAAACCTCAAGGCTGTGTATTGAACTTCCACTATGTGCTTTTCTGTTAGAGAGAGAATATTAAAGGGAAAGATAAGGCAACACCACTTCTCTCGTTACCCAGGTATGCTATGCATCCCATTTTACCCCTCATTAGTGGACTTATCACTTGGTTAGCCTCTGTGGAATTGGAAATATTTCCTTCTTACAGAACAAAATGAGAAAAGCGAGGAAAAAAAGTTTCTACTGAGAAAATACTGTAGGAGTGATTAAGAAGCATAGCAAGATGAGTTTCTATGTGACCATTCAGGTGCAAAGCCAGTGCTGATATAACCATGAATGGGACAAGGGTGTGATTGTTGGGCTTCCTTGGCCCATCCCAGTGGGAGTCATGAGTCTTTGGTGCGGCGATAGTGGCTGGCACACGTGTCGTACATGTCTGTACGTGTGTGCGACATATTTGTTAGCACATGTAATGGCATTAATATTGGCAGAAGAAGCTGTCGGTGACTTCAAAATGACAGGGTAAAAATGTCCCGGTGGAAGCAAGGGGCTCTGCTACAGGAAGAAGTAAAGGCCAGAGAAAACATCTGTTACAAACAGTAAAACAGGGGATGGAGAAAATAGCGTGGGATGCAGAAGCACATATGCCTTGCTGCCAAGCATACTGAAGAGAAGCTAACATGTCGGATTTCACCCCCCGCCCTTCGATAGGAAAGAAAAAACAATGCAATCTGCCACAGCTGTAGAAAGTATTAGTAGAAAGAAAACAGGTATAGGAATGGTGCTTCAAATAGCTGGCATACAAAAGCCTGAGACAGATACCTGCAGAGGAAGGAAGGGCAAAGTCGGTAAAACACAAATTAAGCCTGTGTCTGTAGAAGGACTTAGGAAGGTTAAGGCAAATCAACTGAAATTGATTCCGCTATGTGGATTATCTCATTCTGGAGTGAAGCAGCCATAAAGCTTAGCTGCATTTCACACAAGGGTGGGAAAACTGTATCTTATGCATACTGACTTCAGACTTTCAGCTGAGCTGCCTTTCCTGAGTGTCCTGCAGTCAGAAATTATAACGTGAGTGTAACTTGCGCTTTCAAGGCACTCCTGGAGGAAGTGTCACAGGTAGCAGTGCGACAGGCATAAAGGATATGCAAATTGCCCAATTAGACGTAACCTGCTATTGAAAAAACAGTTGCAACAGCAACAAAATGCAGCACAAACCATCATACAATGTATAAATGCCAATTCAAAATCTGTCCTACAAATACGTATATAATACACTTGACTTTTCTGTTTATTTATTGGGGCACTGGAATTCTTCAGGATCTCATGAAACATGCGGTTCTGAAACATAAAGTGCCCTCTCTAAAAAGGTATGGTGGATAGGAATGTAGATAAGAAAAGTGTCGTTATTTCCTTGCCCCAGTCTCACAGCGCGTACGGGGATTAGATATATATTTTCACCCTGAATGCAGCTCAGGTCAGTGTCAGTTTAGTGGAGACTTATACTGTGCATTGTCTGCTTTTTCATCAGTGTGGTTTTGAAAGCAATATATAACCATGGGAGTGTACTTGAAAATTAAAAGTCACTGGTCTCTAAATAACAAGTGTAAGTGCATTAGACTACAAGCACTCTTGTCCCCCCCCACATTTCCTTCCAATATCAGAGGGAAATGAAAACACTCAGCATATTTCTAAAGGTGGGGAACATCATTCAGTTTCAGACTGAGTATGTTTATTTTATTCTGCCTAGCAAGTTGCAACTAGATTTATCTCCCGTGCTCTGGCCATTAGGAGGAGTGTGAGAATGTGTTCCTTCTCTGCCATCCAAAAAATCTCACCCACCCACTAGTGAGAGAAGTAAACTTTTCCTTCTCTTGGAAGCCTTATATCTCATTCACCACTGTGGTGTCTGGCCACTTTCTGGAAGTGAATTGAGTGCTGCGGCTAAAAGCTGGTGTGCGTGGTTCCCCTTGCCTTTTTCCTTTTCACTGATATCTCTTTAAGAAACAAGTATCTTCTGTATCACCCCATACTGATAAGTTGTCGGAGACAAGATTCAGCAGAAGGGGGTGAACTGGTGTTCAGAAATCTCACTGATGCGTCTTGCTCACCTCCTGAGGGTTTACATGGTTCCTAAATTTGGTATCGAGATGTAATTCTCCTGGAGATCAGACTGCCTAGGGCAGATGTGGGGGAGTTGTTGTGCTTGCCTTGCTCAGCAGCAGGAGGTGAGGTACCCATCCTGCAAACACGCAGCAGATCCAGCAAGTAGATTCCTTCCTGTCATAGGAATATAGGATACCTGGTCTCTGAATCTCCTTTCCTTCAGAGTATAACAATTAATCTTTTTCTTAATTTTTTCATATTTTAAACCACAAATCTTAAATTAGTCATAAATTGGGAAGGAGTTTGCGATGTGTGGATGTGGATTACTTGTTCCACAGAATGCTTCCAGACTAAGCGGCTATTATTACATGATTGGCTGAGATTTTGGGGAACTATTTGATGATCTGTGTGACCTCTTCTAATCTTATTATAATCATTGTTGCTTTCTGCTTTTCCATGCTTTCTGATGGTTGCTATGGAGACATCCTACTCTCCCTTCATTCTTAAGTGGGAGAGCCAGCCAAGGCAGTGTCTCCGATCTCCCTCTCTTTCTCACCTTTCTCCCTCTCTCACACTTTCTGGTTGTCACTGGGAATCTCGTCAGCTCCTTTTCTTCGTCTCCAAAAGAAGCATTGATGCCCTCTTAGCTCCAGTATGTTCGTTCAGCATTTTTCACTGTTCCCTGGGGAGAAGTGTGGTGGCACAGGCTGCATCCAGAGAGAGTGAGGCTCGGCCGAAGCCAGGCTTGCCCTGCTCAGACTTGCAGATTGCCCACAAACTGTGTAGCATGCCTTGGAGAGGCACAGTCTGAACATCAGTAGTCTAGTTTGGGTGTGCTCCCACGGAGCACCCCTTGCTGGCGGTTCAGCAGCACGAAGACTGGACGCTGTATTCATTTGCCATACCAATAATAAGGGACTCTCGAGCAGAATAACATTAGCATATTTATGGCTAATGCAGAATGAGAAAATCAGATGCTTTTAAACACTGCAGATTAAGTGCGAGTTGTTTCCAAGGGATGTGTATGGAGTGCATTTAAATTTGTTTTTTATTGTCTATTTTGTAAATGATATTCCTTTACAGGATAAATTGAGTGGATTAGGTATGGAATCATCTGTAATTAACTGGGTGCTAGCTACTTAGGAGGGCACATACAGCTTGTGTTATTAAACAGCATCATGTCAGATTTAATGGATGTCATTACAGAAGTACCTCAGGGATCTATCCTTGGACCATTGTTATTTATGATCTCTGTAAATGAACTGACAAGTCAGTGCACTGAGTGCAATGTTCATTTTTATTCTGATGACACAGTCATGTCCTGAGTTCCTGGTTGCTAACTGAACTTGAAATTGCCCTGTGCGTATTTTTGAGAGCTCAGCAATGGTTAATTCTCAATGAAGTTGTTTTAAGCAATGCGAAGGCAGACATTTCGACTAAAGTAACGCCATGCCGGGTCAGGCTACCGTTAGTGTTAAGCACATCTAAAATGTTCACACAAAGGGGACAAAAAAACTCCAAACTTACTAATCCCCTGTTCTATCCAAAATTGACAAATTTTGTTTTTCACATAATATTCTTTTATTGCAAACATAGAATATTTTCTACTTTTTTAATGATATGATATATTTTATTGATTACATAAGGCACATATAACTGCTAAATAGAATTTAGAGTTCTAATTCTTAGACAGAAGAATTCAGAAATTAATTAATGCAAACCTATTTCTATCTGCATTGTGCTGATTTGTGATTTTCTGTTCATTTGGTGCTTTGGGGTTTTTTTGTGTATTTTTTCTCCTCCCATTTTTATCAGAAAGAAAAATAGTGTGTTCCCTTTTCAGATATCTTTGCAAATCTCTCCATGCTGGAAATCTCCTTTTGATAGTGCAAATTGCTTTTTTATTCAATGACAGTGATATGACTTATATGGATGATCTGCTGATATATCAAGTCTTGGGAAAAAAAGCCTGGAGGTTAGGCCCAGATTCTGCCCTTGGGTTTGGATTAAGATTACCCTTGGGGAAGGAGGCAAGTTCCAACAAGTCTTTATTTCCGCCTATAAATTGAACTACAAGGCACCAGAGACAAAATGAGGAAGCTGAGCTAATGCTGCTGCTCTGGAAAATTGTGTTAGTGGCTCTGATAAAATTGAGGGTCTGACATGGCAAACGGAATTTAGTGTACAATGAAAATGACTGAGGAGAATGGGTCAGAAGGTGATTCATTCAATAGAAAGTAATCATCAGAGTATCATCATAAGTTGCCTGTCCATAAGCAAATGAAAAATGACTGGTGTTTCTGTTATTGGCTCTGCTTTGCCTGATTGTCTGTTAGTGTGTCACTGTACTGAGCTGAGGGCTGGAGGAAAGGCGGAAAGGTAAGGAGCTGCCTCGCCCCTGTGACATCCCTCCTTGGTGTGCACTGGGCTTGGAACAGCTTCCACGCCGTGGGAAGCACAGGAGGCAGCTGGCTGTGCCTTTCCCCCTGGGACTTCTGTATAACCCCTCTCCTCCACACACATATGCCCATCCCTCCTGAGCAGCTCCATGGAGCTGCAAAAGGCCTTTAGGTCTCCATGTACTAGGATAATCTTCTTGCTTTCAGCTTTTACTGGTCTCAGAAACATAGTATTTCTGTTTGTTTTCATTTTTACTGGATTTCAGCACTTCAGCTGCCAAGTGAAAAATGAAACTGCTAAACTGACTGAAGTACCGGTTGTGTGACAAAGCAAGGGTTTCCTCTTCAAATTTTCGCCCAGAGAAAAATATTCTCAATGTTTAGGTCTTGTCTAGGGCTCCTTCAGAAAAATCCATTCTGCATTTTAAGTTTCCCAGGCCCCTAAATGATGTCACTGTTTAAGAGAGATATATTGTCCCGATTAATTTTCCTATGCCAGTTTTGCATCAGTGTAATGTTAACTTTTTAGCATCAGTGTCAGTTTGACTTCTTAAGTCACCAGTGCAGTCAAGAGGTCCATTTCTTTGACAGGAAGATGATTTAGTGTTCAGTTCATGATACGCATCATGTTCTTTTGTTGCCTATAACTCATCATTGTACCCTTTGGAAAAAAAACCCAACCAACCAAACAAACAAACAAAAAAACCAAAAAAAAAACCCCAAAAAGAATGAATAAAAAGGATGTGGTTTAATTCTTTTTAAACTATCAAAGGATTATTGAAGCTCCTTAGATGGTTCTGTTGAGCTCTTGTCATGAGCTGGCCTTCCAATACCTACAGGAAAGACAGAAACTGGAATCAATTTCTTTCTTCTGCGGTAATGGCAGTAGACTTTTCCTTATGCTTAATCAGTAAATACTATAATATCTTCCAAACGTGGCTCATATGGTTATTTAAAGCAGAACTATAGTTGTTTTAATATGGTTATTGTAGCCATACATTTTGTTTTTATGAGTTTTTATATAGCACTATTACTTATATGCTAATCTTAAGGATATTGTTATAATTTGTTTTATGTGTTAAGTATTATAGAGGCAGTTGCTAGTATCACTATAGTTAAGGGTCTTACGAGCATCACATCTGACAAACAATTGCTTGCTGCCAGAAGCCCAATGAAACAGTTATACCCGGGGATACAAATCACCTCTGCAGACAGTTTACATACATTTTCTTCAAGCAGGGAAAACCATCTAAAATGCATTATGTAGAAAGATTTGCAGTTTCCTACATTTATATGCTTGTGTGCTTGCAAAATTTGCAGGCTACTAGACAAAGGAAGCATCAGTATCAGGATGGTCATAGGCATATTCTTCACAGTTGCTTTGCCTTGCCTTTTATCAAACGTGTGTCATTTGATCCCTTTTTGTACAACTCCCATGGAAGGGACATGAAACTATGCATGCTTTAGAGGTTCCTTGGGGTTTTTTTTCTGTGTCATGCTCAGTGTTTTATTTTATTTGTCTCATTCGAAAAGCAAAGTGATACATTTCCTTTGAGAGGGACACTCAGAGGCAGCAGTGACAACTTGCTTTTCTAGACAAACTCCTACAGGAGCATTAATGCCAGTAAGTCCTGTGACAGGAATACATTCCTTATCCTGGACATTGATGACATATGTGCTTTGTCAAGTATTGTCATCAGGCTCACCAGGGACCCATATGACAATGACTTCTTAATTTTTGCTTGTGTCTCTGAGAGTGACAAAGTAGATTTCTGCTTTCCTTTGCCACTTGGAGTTCTGTGAGGCCAGCTTAAAGGATTTGTTGCTTGTACTGACTAGCTGGGAATTTGTTATTGTAAGGATGGTTGTTGTCGGGTATTTACTTGCAAAGATGGTAGGTCTTGAGTCCCTGTGCAAAAATGAAGGGCTCATTTATTGAAACACACTGCATTCAGGCAGCAAAACTTTACAGATGAAAGGCCTTTTTCAAAGATACCATCTCACCAGCAGAACCGGGAGCACCTCTCTCTCTGTATTCTAATATTAAACTAGTAGATTTTTCTCTTGCTGAATGAATATTTAAGCCTACATCTCATGGATGCAGTTTCAACATCAGAGGATGTCCACTAAGAATGAGACGTTCCTTAAGAGAAATTATTTGAATTCCCATGGGCAAGTAGACATTAAATCATATTGTCCTATGATAATGTACTATTCACTGAATTATTACTTTAAAAGCATGAAGAGAAAGATAAACACTGCTAATTGCACACCTGGGGTTATGTTTTGAAGGCTATCTGACCTAGAAAATATTTACCTAGAAAACTATCCTGGTGTGTTTTAGACATGAGAGGGACAACCAGACAGGCACTGGCATGCCTAGGAAATATTTGTGGTGTTATTTTTAAAGAATTAAACACCAAATTCAGACTTTCCAGACTGGAATTAGGTTTGAGGATTACAACTTCATTCTAAGAAATTATCATCTACAGAAACTGGTAGTTCTGCATTCATACCCTGACTAGTCTTCTAGGACACAGTGCTAAGTTTTTAGGCATTAGGCACTATACAATGTGCGATCCCTTCGGCTAACTGTTTCAGTGATATCAAAACATCTGTGTGTGAATCACTGAAAGGAAATTAAATTCAATTATAATTATCACAGCCATTTATACCCTAAATTAGTTATCTATCTATTCACAGAGAGGTCAACAAGTCAGTGGACTGCACAGTAACTGGCAGTAAGTGCCTTACCAGCGTAAATGATAATTGCTGACAATGTTGTGGTGCCTGCAGGCAAGAGGACGGGGATACTACAGAGCTGGCATCATTTTTGTGTAGGAAAGGAGCCATAAGAATGGTGGTAGTAGGTGATCTGTAATAGGAAGGCGGCAAAGCATAACAGGCCCATTACCATACACTGGGGGCTTGAGACAAAACAGAGATTCCACTTACTTTTTAAAGTTAAAGGACAAATAAATGGGACAAGATTTTGTCAGAAATTTTGTTGATCTTCTCTGAAATACTGTCTCACTGAGCCAGACACAAAACCAAGACAAGGTTTCTGTATGAATATAGATATCAAGGGAATGGTTTCCCTAGTGATGATCCCCATATGTATTAAGCACCCAGCTCAAATTTGTTATACAAGCTAGAGAAAGACTGCATACTGAAGTACCTAGATTATTACTTTTGGATGGTTTGTAACATTTTTACATCTCTCTGATGAAAATGCATGACAAAAGACAGCTCTTCTTTGGAAGAACTATGTTATTGCTAAGTAGAATGTCTGTGCTCTGTAGCTTGGGAAGGCATGAATCTAAAATACTGGTACGATGTAAAACAGCCCTGTCACCCATATGACATGGGTGCCACTACATGTTCTCCACCAATGATTGATGTGACAAACTCCATATGTTACAAGGAGGCTGAGGAAAATCTTTTTTTTTTTTCCCCAGATGGAAAAAATATGTAACTGTGGGACACAAACACTCTTCGCAGAGTTTCTCTGTTTCCTCAGCAGTAATAATGTATCTAAAAATAAGACTTGGATCCAGAACAAGAAAAATATCATAGCCTACCACCGTCCTAGTTTTCAGCACAAAAGAGATGTAGACATTTAAGGGTGTCAAGGGAAAGTGGATTTTTATTTATAGTGAGCATGCTTATTATTATTCAGTACAATTATCCGGAGAGAGAATAAGGAAGAATGCTTAAGGTGTTGCTTTCCACGTAATTAACAAAAATATTTCAAACGCACACAAAGACTGGCAGATCATTCATCAGTGCTTATTTAGGGAAACAGCTCTCAGTAGTTTAGCCACATGGGTTTGTGACTGCACCTTAAGGGAGCCCCATAATTAAAGAAAAGGAAAATAATTACAATTGTTAGCTATGAATATTTTATTATTACTGGAAGAAGTAATACAACACAAGATAGATAAAACATTATATAGTTAAGAGATCAACGATGATATAGAATCATAGAATATCCCGAGTTGGAAGGGACCCATAAGGATCATCAAGTCCAACTGCTGGCCCCACACAGGACCAGCCCAAGCAGAGCCGATGACTGAGAGCATTGTCCAGACGCTTCTTGAATGGTGAGCTTCACAGCTTGGTGCTGTGACTACTTCCCTGGGGAGCCTGTTCCAGTGCCTGACCACCCTGAAGAACCTTTTCCTGATCTCCAGCCTAACCGTCCTCTGTTGCAGCTTCATGCCATTCCCCTGGGTTCTGTTGCTGGTCACCAGAGAGAGGAGATCAGCACCTGCCCCTTCGTTCCCCCTCGTGAGGAAACTGTAGGCTGCCATGAGGTCTGCCCTCAGTCTCCTCTTCACAAGGCTGAACAAACCAAGGGACTTCATCCTCTCCTCATACATCTTTCCCCCTAGACCCTTCCTCATCTTTGCTGCCCGTCTCTGGACACTCTCCAATAGTTTTATGTCTTTTTTGTACTGTGACGCTCAAAACTGCACCCAGTACTCAAAATGAGGCTGCATCAATGCAGTGTAGAGTGGGACAATCACGTCCTTAGAGCAGCTGGCAATGTCATGCTTGATGCACTCCAGGATACTGCTGGCCTTCCTGGCAGTCTGGGCACACTGTTGGCTCATGTTCAACTTTCTGTTGGCCAAGACGCCCAAACCCCTCTCAGCATGGCTGGTCACCAGCATCTCATCGCCCAGTTTGTGTGTATAGCCAGGGTTGCCCCTTCCCAGGTGCAGAATCCTGCACTTGGTCTTGTTGAACTTCATGCGGTTGGTGATTGCCCAGTTCTCTAATCTGTCCAGATCTCTCTGCAAGACCTCTTCACCCTTGATGGAATCAACAGCTCCTCCCAATGTGATGTCATCTGCAAACTTGCTCACCACACCTTCTAGTTCTACATCCAAGTTGTTTATGAAAACATTAAAAAGAACTGGCCCTAAAATGGAGCCCTGGGGAACCCCACTAGTCACTGGCCGACAGCCTGATGTAACCCCATTTACCATAACTCTTTGAGCCCGACCCATCCAGTTGCTCACCCACTGCATTATGTGTTTGTCAAACTGTATGCTGGACAGTTTGTCCGAGAGGACACTGTGAGAGACAGTATCAAAAGCTTTACTGAAATCTAAAAAAATGTCATCAACTGGTTTCCCTAACATCGGTTACAATGTTTTATACATGATTTTGGTTTGAGCATTTTTTATTATTTTTTTTCAAACTTTCAAAAGAGATTATACCTGGTGGGGTCACTGTTTCCAGATGAAACTGTATTGCTGCAAAATGCAGAGATTTCTAAAACTTACATATGGATTTTCATATGAACTTTCTAAAACTTATGCATGGGCAAAGAAATGTCATTTAAGGGTTGATGAGCAGTAGGTTACCAATTTATATGTTATCAGTCTGTAAGCTATCAGTTTATAATTGGGCAAAAATATATGATAATTAAGCCTTTAAAGCAGAAAAATATTCAACTCAGTTCAAAGAATATATTTTAAGAACAATTTTGAGATAGAAGTATCAAGATTTAACTGAAATATACAATGCCTTAATGCTCATTAATTTATCTGTCTGTGTACCAAGGTTATCTGATCAAATCTCGTTTGTTTCCATTTGATTTATTGAATACAGACATCTCACAATTCACGCAATATTGTTATTATGCAGCAGATATTTTCAACCAACATCATAAAGAAAGCATATATTTTTAAAGCATTTAAGAGGCAGCAAAGGGGTTTTTTTTGTCTTCAAGGAAGAAAATGTTCTGGAAACATTTTTCAGTTATATGCATTCTGCACCATATTTGAGAATGTAGAATATTTTTAATGAGTTTCAAGAATTCTTTGTTTTAAGCTTAAAACTAAAGGTTTGCAAGAAGAGAAGCACTGCTCATTTAAAACCCTGGTAACAAACTGATTGACAGTTATGCTTACTTTAAATCTTTACACTGTTTTATATACTTGTGTTTTCTTCTAAAGCATAAATATTTTAAAGAATTTGTTTTCTGTAAATAAAGATCATGATGCAAACAGCTGCTACCTTGTAAAAAGAGATAACGTCTTGGTCTCTTAGAAGTTATTCTTGCTGATAGTTTGCCTGCAGCGAAACTTTTCCTATTTCACAATTCATAATATGTTTACAGTTTGGAGTGAAAGACTACTGTCAGTCTGCAGAGTGCATGAGTCTCCGTAGCACACATACGTGCATTGTCTCAAAAGAAATAACGAAGCTTCAAGTATTGGGTAAGTCAGAAAACTGTTTACTAGATTCTGTATAAGTACAGTTGGCAGTAATAAGTTTGAGGTTTATGGCCATGATTATTTAGTACTTTTGGTGTTAGTCATTTCTTAGCAAACATGGGAACTTCTCTGGGAATTTCCTTAAGTCTAGGAATTCCCTAACCTTTGTTTCGTTAAATAGGTAAGTACATACTATAAACATGTAAAAGCTATTATCTTCCAAGCATAAGATGTAGCTAAAATTCTAATAACCTAAGATTAGAATAGAAACATCTTTTGCATCAATATTGAGGCTACTTCTGTACAAAGACAGCAACAACAAAACCGTTAAGTTGAAGGGCAGAACTTGTGTATTGACACACAGGCAAAACTGTTCTCACAGAGAAGTATCCCTGAAAAAAATCAGAGTTGCAGAACTGAGAAGGTACTATCTACATCAAGAGATCAAGTGATTTGTTAGATCCTAACCCTGAATTATCCATGTCTTCTCCCATTTCTTTTTAGAAATAGTACTACAGTTTTGTTCCTTTATTGCTATGCTCATTTGCATCGGTTTCAGTCTCTTTCACTCCCTTCCTAACTTATTTTACAGCTTGTGCGTTTCTCACAGCTGGATAACAAGCAGGAATCCCATTGCACAACATATAGCCCACACTGTTGAACACTAATTCTATGCGTGGATCATGCAGTGAAGCATAAGAGAAGAAAATTTCAATAACATTTTAGTTTTTCAAGTAACCAGCACACACAACTGGAACAGATTTTCAGGTGGAATCAGATCCTATTTTAGGAATCCCAAAGTAGACAGATGATTTTCAAAGCAGTCCAGCCCTAACACATTTCCCTCAGGAATTATAACATTTATGGCTACATTTGAAAAAAAAATTGAAGCTCATAATTTAAATCTGTTTTGCTCTATAAACAGAAATATGTTTAAATCATAAATTCTGCAGGTAGACTGATTTGTTTTTACAGAACATGGAACTCAAATTTCCTAGGCTTGAATACATTAAATACAAACTATTGCAGAGCTAAATATTTGGGCCCTGAATTTTCACTTACTTTACGTGTAACTAATGTATGTTACAAATCTGTTCACGTAGAAGAAAAACTACAGTCTCATATGAGAGTTTATGAATAAATCTGTGATATATAAACTTCCCACTGGTCAACACAGAGAAAGATAACTGTGCCCTGTGACACCTACGCAATATGGCAAACTTGCTTGAGTTACAAGGAAGCCAGTACATTTGGGAATCCAGCAAAGGACAGAACAGCTTTTTGCCTTCAGCCACCAGAAAAATGATAATTGAAGCTGAAGGAAGGCCAATACTGCCCTGATAGTGTGCAACGAATATCACAGGTTTTTCAGTAGAGTTTTGCTAAAGTTCTTACCCTGGGCTTTCTGAGCAGTTCTCATACTGCGGTGACAGTTCTCCCATACTGTGGCGTTTGCTTGTGTTTGGCTGCCTTTTAATAAACTTGGAAGAGCTGGGATTCAGAGGACAGGTATGGAGTTGATTTCCCCATCGTTAGATTTCTGTGACCTAAGCAACATGGACAAGAGACTGTTTTACTGTTTGAGAGCGTTTTCCCTTTGGAATTGGTCCAGAGGGAGATTCCCCGGACTCAAGTTCACGCTTTGTCTCAGCATGCACATGGAACTGTGAGAGGCAGAGGTTTGGCTCTCTCCATTCTGAAAGTCCATATTTTGAAAAAATATTTCCTTTAACATAGATAAAGATAGTTCTTAACATAGTTCTTCAAAATATAGTTCTTTTATGGTTCTTGTAGTTCTTAGCTAAGTTTGGTTAGTACTGTACACAGTCTGATTGTCAACATACATCAGAACACAGGGAGAAGAATCTGATTCCAGAGTTTGACAGCTGATGAAATTCTTGCAGCATTGGTGAGGCTGAATTTTCAGTTGTTCAACACTAACATGTCACAGCAAAGTTTTTAGGCTGTGCACCAGAAATTGCTTTTCTCACTATGTTAAAGTTTCTTACCATGACTGTGTATCCTTTCAGATGGTCCGCTGTGCAAGACGATGTAAGGAGATACATTTTATGAATGGGTGCAAAAATTCCCAAGATAGGACTATCATTATTTGAATTTGTTGTGAACTTTCTTTATCCTTATAAAAATCTGTTTGATAAAATGAAATACCTAGGAAAATCATTGCTTAGACTGGTTGCCAGATATATTACTGTTAGCTTTGAGTTTAACCATGTCTAAATACATGGTTTAGTAATCCAAATAGTTTGAAAGAGAAGATACACCATTTAAACTAACCTGTTAGTTAATCCACTGTAGTCCTCCTAAATATGATTCACTAGCTATGGGATTCATAACATATGACATTGAGATGCACACGTGCAGTGATGGTAAGGTCTCATGCTAATGCCCCTAAAGGTCTAAAAGGGCAGTGAAGTGCAAATCAGTTTCAATAATTGAAGAACTAACGTCTTTCCTCAAAACTTACCCCACAAATGACCTGAAAAAATATGGTGAAGGTATATAAGACAATTTGTATGTTATGTATTTTGCCTTCCCATGAGAACTACTTTAAAGTCTTGATCTGGCAGAATTTGGACTAATTTTCAGACTGGAGAGGTTCAAATCAGCATCATGTAAAACAAAGCACACTAAACCAAATTTGAATGCTTTAACTAACTATGATGCTGGCAAAAAATAGGCTGAAAACCTAGTGTCCTTGACTTCCACAAGGCTTTACATTTTCCATTTGATGCTCTGGTCTCCTTTAATGGGAGTCTGGGAGAGGTTACTGATCTACATACAGTAAGAGGTTGGTTTCATTTTCTGTAACTACTAAAGGTAGAAAATACTCCAGACAGCTATTCACCTAGGGCAGGACATGGCCAGGCTGGGTGAGAGCATCACAAGAAAACTCTTGCTCTGTTAAGTCAAGGAAAGGCGCTGCTGCTGTTGTGGCGAGGGCCAGGTGTGGGGCAGAGGTTACTGGTGTCTGTGTTTCCCAGCAGGTCCCCAGTTGCTGCTCAGCAGCGGGAGCAGCAGCTCTGCCTCACAGACTCATCTTCTAGCTTCTAGGATTTATGTAACTGTGCCATGTTAATGGTCTTAGCTAAAGCGAAAATTATTAAACCACATTGGACTTTAATTTATTGAGCTGACAGGCACTTTTTTTTCTTCCAATGTGACAAATTACTGAAAGAGTAAACCAAATAAGGTGTAATTTACAGTTAGTCTGCTGTTGCACGAACATGGAATTAAAAGCAAAATAATTTAAGAATTGCACAGTACTTCAATTAGAAAAAGCAGGTGTTCAGAGTCCCCTATGCTCATGTTCCAGCCCACCTTCAGATTTGGTCTTCCCAGGGACCTGGTATGGTGAGATGACTTAGCAGGGAAACACAGGTCAGGTAAAAAAATTTTGACAGTTTGCTGCCCCTCAGGAATTTTGGTGTAACACGGTATATGTGCAAATACAGGTTTGCTTATCAAAACCAGTAAATCCCTTATGGATTGGGAGCTCCTATCCTAGGAGACTCTTTTAAAAGTCCTATTAGAGAGGTAGAGAGCACATCTATTAGCTTATACTTGGTGGCAGCCAAGAGTAACAGCACTGGGATTTTTTCTGTTAGGGCCAATTATGTAGACTTGAAAGACAGTGAGAGGGTTGTACAGAGAAAGAAAAGGAATATTTCATGAAGAATGAGTAAAGGACCTTAAACACCATCAAAATATTATTATCAATTCTAGGTTTGTAGAGACCTAATATAGAAAGACACCATTTTTCTCAAGCCACTCTTTCTAGTTTCATGGGGTGCACAAAGCCTATTAATATTAGAGTGAAGGGAAGGACTGAGGCAGCCAGCGAATGGTTAATGAAATGTCCTGATTTGACATTGGTAGGAAAAGGAAACAGGAGACCAAAGACCACTCAATGACTCAGATCAATCTGGATGTCATTCATTCCAGCTGATTGTTTTGAAATTTGTCTATGACCAGGAGCCTGTGATGAAAATCTTCTACTTATAAAAAATTTGTGCAAAATATTTATTGTTTGGAAAACCTAAAACTCTTGCTTATCACACTCATAGGGTCACAGGGCTTTTATCTGTTAAAAAAAAAGGACAGCATTTTAAAGGCAACCCACAGCAAGGGAAACAACTCGATCTAGAGTCTGACAGGACGTTTTTCTGTCAATGTTATGACTGTTGTACCTGAATTATCCAAATTTCTTGCTAAACCAAGAAAAATATACTTATTTACTTCAAAAACTCCGTTCAGGCATTAGGCCTTGTGTCCTTACCGCCTAGGAGGAGGTGTGCCGATGTCGATCTGACTACATAGCCATGCCTAAAATCCCCTGTAGAGAGTTTTACTAAGGGGTGAGGGAGTGTATTTGTCTTAATTCATCGTGTGAATATCTACGTTAGTCCAGCTGCTGCAAGGGCTGGTCTCTAAAAACTTTAATCTTTAATTTTCTGAAAAATTAAAGGGGGTAGCAAAATCTGAGTGGTCAGAGCTGTGATTCCTCTTATGAAATGACCGTGGTTTATATGCAGAAATCAGAACACATTGCATTTATAATAGGCAGCAGTGCTGTTACTCTTATCAAAACTTAGGGACTTCTTGCTGACTATAACTGAGTTAAATGAAGGCCTGGTGATAAAAGGGGAGAGAGGACATCTGGGCAGCATCAGTAGCACACCAGTCTATAATCTTTACTGGGATTATAAATGATAAAAGATGCCATTATGATGCAAAAAAGTGCTATCGGGGTACTGATGGTATCTGACAAGCCATTGATTATGTGACATGACCTTGTGACATGAAGTTCTCGTTTGTTCTCTCCCTGGAGGCTGGTGTACACACGAATGACGTAATGGTGAAACACTCCGAGTTCATTTATTGTAGCTCAATGAACGATTTGCCACAAACTCCGTTTCTAATAAAATATAGACTTCTCTGTATATAGTCAGCTGTGAACATACTGCATCTTTGAATCTACCCAGTCTGCAGAAATATTTGAATACTATTTGGTAACGTGAAACTGTTTTGATTGGTTACTAACAGCTTTCTGCTTTCAGTGCTCATTCCTTGTGCTATATTGGTTAATTATGATTGGTCAGGAAACCTCCAAATTTTCTTTCTCTTCCTTAGCTGGCTGAGTGAGAATCATTTTTCTTGTGCAAATATAAATGCACTGACACACTTCAGTACATTTTAAAAGCCTCTTTCTGATCCTAATACCTCTGGCTACATCTTTGGAATTTACTTTAGTAAACATTCATGCCAGCAAAACCCAAATGAGCAAGTTTTTTCAGAAAGCAAATACACAAATGACATTAATGTGGCTTAAGTAAATTCATTTATAAATACAAGCAAATATTCATGGAAAATTCAGCCCCATTAGCAGTCCCCAGAGCTTGTCAGTCTCAGATGGGGTCAAGGACAGGAGGATATAATGGTGTCAAAGAAAAACAGATGCAGGCAGATAACTGCTGTGTGATTCAGAGATATAATTCACCTGAAGTAAGAAATGGGATCTGAAATGCAGCCCCACTCTCTTAAATAGAAGGCACTCAAACTTGTTTTTGTAGCAGGTTGCAATTTTCTTAAATAGTCTGTTCTACGTGTTCTTTTCCAGCCAAAATATATTATATGTTTCTGTACTTTTTGAAGTGGGTACTGTAGAGTGGTGTGATTACAGCTTTTAGCAGCCTCTTTTTGGCTGCCTGGGTGTCCTTTGGTAATTGAAAACTTGTTTATTGGCATCATTTGTTGGACTTTATTTAATCACTGTTTCTCCTCTAGGAGCTGCTTTATCCCTTCTGAGGGCTGACTCTTTGCATAGGCTTTGTCTGCTTTCTGGCATTGGGCAGGCTCCGTTTCATGCGAGTGGGTTTGTAATTTAGACACAGTGAGTAGCCACCAGCTATCTTGTCACGGGGTGCGGTGGGGATCTGCTCATTCGGGGCTCTGCGGTGCTGGCCTCGCTGCTGGACGTGCTGATAAGTACCTGAGCAAGGAGAGATGCGTCTCCCTTGCACCGTGCTGGGTCACTGCCAGCTGCTGCTGCAGCCGTCTCCGTGAAGGCCACCCTCATTTCACTGAACGCAGCAGCAGGCTGTCTGGCCGCATTTTTAATTGGGAAGAGTTTGTTCAATGTTTCTCTGTTTATCAAAGTGGACCCTTGTTAACACTGATCACTTAGATTTCTGTTTAATCAAATTGCATACAGTGTATACTACGTTTTGCTCTAATTTAAATATTGCCTTTTCATCCTTGTCAACAGAATACTTCAGCTTCATTTCTTATTAATCCTGTCCGGAAAGAAGAGGTTTTTATCTTAGATTACTATTTCTTTATGGGCCCTGACAAAGGGTGTCGCTTGCTGGCAGAGTGAGAGGGATGCTGCCAGTAGCGACCAAAGAGCTTCTTGGCTGCTGTGAAAGAGATTCAGGAACTGTGTTTGACCCAGTATAATCACACGAAAATTCTTTTAGACCCCTTAGGAAAAGCTGCAGGCAAGATTCTTCTAATATGATAGTTATAGGATGGAGGAAGATGGGAGATGCTCATCAGCTGGGAGAGAGGGCTTGCAGATCAATATTGAATTGTTTCTTTTACTACATCTGTGGGAAGGATGGCTAAGGAGAAATACTTAATTATTTTAATTGGTTTATAGGTTTGTTTGATTAGTGCTTTATATGGATGATTAATTGTGTTTGATTAGTGCTTTATATTCTTGTATTGGCACACATATATAAACGTACCTTCATATACATGTGGTGTGTCTTTCTGACAGTCAAGGTGGCAGCTCAGAAAATATGAAACCCATTCATTGTGTTGGTGTAATGCGGGCAGGGAGTGACTGGCAGCCAGGGGTACCGAAAACAAGTGAATGCAATGCATGCACTTTATATTCTTGTGAACAGAATACAGGCTGTACAGTCCACTGCCCTCGTGTTGTTCAAAAATTGCCAAAAATTAATTGTTGGAAATGCTCAGGAGTGAATTTCAGATGTGCTTGTTTATTTGCACCAGAAAATGAAATGCATGGGGACATGCCCATACATATACATACGTGCCTATTTATAGATGTGTGACACAGGATAGACTTCGCTTTTACTGTTCGATGACAGATTCTTCAGTGCCCTGGCACAGACCCAGTTAAGCAAGCCAGACAAGAGGGTAACTGCTGCCTTCTGAGTTTATAATAAGCCCACCTACTCAATTAGTTTGTGTTGGTGACAGAAAATTGGAATGCATGGATGGTTATATATTATTTTAATAAATTACAATATTCCTACTGCAGCAGGAATACAACATTCTTCATGCTTCTCCCCCCAAAATCAGGCTTTCAGGGGACTGTGATCTGGGAAGGAACCTGTTTGCATTGTCAAAAATTATACCCCGTGCAGCTGCTTTTCATTAGGTTATTCTAAGATGACTGATTCTTTCCATCGCAAGTCAATTTTAGTCTATTTCATTTTTGTACATAACAGAAAAAAATTGTTTGTTTGTGGGTTTTGTTGTGGGTTTGGGTTTTTTTCCTCCATAACATGGTTTATAATGATTGAAAACTCCCTGATCCTGTTTACCAGCTAAATCTCCCTCAGATTTGTCTCTTCCAGAAGCTTAAAGTTATGATTCTTTAAAAAACGTTCAAAATTATAAAAATCAGGCTAATGCTGTTTATGAAGTGGCATGACATTACTTAAATCTTAATCATTCAGAATCTTTCATGGAGAGTATTAACAATTTTTAATAAATCTAAGTATTTTAATTAAAATAATTATTTTTAAATTAATGAAAATGGAACATTCATTGACAAAATATGATTACATTTGTGAAAGCATGGTCTGCTGCCAATCCATGGAAGCAAGAAAAGAAGTTACATTTGTTGTGTATTGCTGACTATGGTTGTTTTGTGGTGATTTGGCTTTTCTTCCCCTCTGTTCTAGTATTAAATGATGGATTAAATTTCCATGAGTTTCTAGCAATTGTATTCTTAATTTCTGCTGTTACGTAGCATTTGCTTTTGTCAGCAAGTTGCTAGTTTTCCCTTGTATTATACCTAAGCTTTCTCAGTGTGAAATACATAGTATCTCCTCTTTATTAGAAAAATATTTTTGCAGAGATTATGAATCTTGGCAAAAGAAGAAAATTAGAGGGAGGCCACACTACTGAATGACTTCAAATGTATTTAGAACTGTTATAAAATAGGTGGAGTAGTTAAAAGTATCTAGATCATCAAGAAGATGAATGAGAAATAGATTGAGCAGCCAGATTTCTGTTATTGGTCTTTTGGTTTTGGTTTCTCTCTTTCTCTCTCTTTCTCTCTCTTTCTCTCTCTTTCTCTCTCTTTCTCTCTCTTTCTCTCTCTTTCTCTCTCTTTCTCTCTCTTTCTCTCTCTTTCTCTCTCTTTCTCTCTCTTTCTCTCTCTTTCTCTCTCTTTCTCTCTCTTTCTCTCTCTTTCTCTCTCTTTCTCTCTCTTTCTCTCTCTTTCTCTCTCTTTCTCTCTCTTTCTCTCTCTTTCTCTCTCTTTCTCTCTCTTTCTCTCTCTTTCTCTCTCTTTCTCTCTCTTTCTCTCTCTTTCTCTCTCTTTCTCTCTCTTTCTCTCTCTTTCTCTCTCTTTCTCTCTCTTTCTCTCTCTTTCTCTCTCTTTCTCTCTCTTTCTCTCTCTTTCTCTCTCTTTCTCTCTCTTTCTCTCTCTTTCTCTCTCTTTCTCTCTCTTTCTCTCTCTTTCTCTCTCTTTCTCTCTCTTTCTCTCTCTTTCTCTCTCTTTCTCTCTCTTTCTCTCTCTTTCTCTCTCTTTCTCTCTCTTTCTCTCTCTTTCTCTCTCTTTCTCTCTCTTTCTCTCTCTTTCTCTCTCTTTCTCTCTCTTTCTCTCTCTTTCTCTCTCTTTCTCTCTCTTTCTCTCTCTTTCTCTCTCTTTCTCTCTCTTTCTCTCTCTTTCTCTCTCTTTCTCTCTCTTTCTCTCTCTTTCTCTCTCTTTCTCTCTCTTTCTCTCTCTTTCTCTCTCTTTCTCTCTCTTTCTCTCTCTTTCTCTCTCTTTCTCTCTCTTTCTCTCTCTTTCTCTCT